>JAEMWC010000371.1:332500-417500 GCA_016490735.1 Pachyseris speciosa
ATACGCATGTTTCAACTACGAGGTAGTTAAGTTGGTCAACAGTTGATTCTTGTTGACTTAAGGTGATTCGTCACAATAGGTGAGCTTCGAATTGTCGAAAAGAAAACCACCTCGAGGTTTAGGGGAATCATTTTCGTTTTCCTTTGTTGTTAACAAAAATATATGCAAATTATTCATCTGAACCTCGACTTGGTTCTTTTGTTCTTCCACAATTCAAAACTAGCCTATTGCATGGCGTATCCTTACTGCGCATAATTTATAACTAGTAATAATCAAAGATTATGGAGTACGTTCGAGTGAACCGGTGAGAGAGAGGAAGAGAGAGAGAGAGAGAGAGAGGGGGTGGGGGTTGGGACTGGTAATGAGGTTATGAGGTAACATATTGTTGCGTTGCCGGTGGTTGTGAGTGGTTATTCAGCAAGGTATGAGTGACGGACACTAGCATAAAGAGTTTTTTTTTCATGTTTAATAACTCAACAACAGTCATTATGGTACGGTATATATAAAGTTTTTTTAATTACAAGTGAAGGAAAAGTAGTAACATAATTATGGACGAATGGTTCTCATAATTAGTTATTTGAAATTTCCCTTTATTGATTACATAACTGAAGGAAACTGTAACGTATAAAAGTGTAATTTCAACGGTAACAACAACTAAAATTCTTATGAATTTGAAGTTCTATGCAGTGTGAACATCAAGTGCTTTGTTTGTTATTGTATTATAAGTTAAGTTGATGTGGTCAATAACTCATGAACAGTATTTATACTAGAACAGTTGTATAAACTGTTTTTAATACGAACTCAAGGAAAGTAGTAACGTAATTATGAAAAAATGGTTGTCATAGTCAGCTATTTGACATTTAATTTTTTATTACATTACTGAAGAAAGTTGTAATGCATAAAGTGTAATTTCAAATGTAACGAGAACTGAAATTGTGATGAATTTGAGGTTCTAGGCACTGTGGACCTCAAGTACTTTGTTTGTCATTGTGTTATATGTTAAGTTGACCTGATCAAGAGATAAAATTTTCATGGTGAATTCCTCACTTGTTGTGTTAGTTATTTCAAAACCATGTAAATAAAATTCAGTCAGAGTTAATAGCTGCTGATGAAAAATTGTTAGAGTTTTTTGGGTTTTCTCTGGTAACAGACAAATAAGTTTGGCTAACCAGTGCACTGCGCAGGCGTTTGTTTTTTGGGTGGTTTTGCAAGATGTACATGTCGTTATGTTTTTCTGTGGTTCTAGTGTTAATTCTTTTCTGCAATTATTATTGGAACAGGAAACCATCTTTCGTATGTTTTGGACAGCGATTATAGAGAAAGTTGTTTCACAGGTAGTTGCTGGAACGATTGAAACATCTGGCAATGGTTCCTCAAAAGGAGGAATTTCTTTCATTTGACATTCCCCACCTTTAGGGGGATTTAAGTAGCGTTCACCTTTGTTCTGTTTCAGGCGAATGTTTGCTAGTTCATAGGTGTTTCCGACAGTTAATGTTTCAACATCATTTTCCCAGTGGGATGCACAAGGGTAATTTCTTGTTTTTTCAATTTGATGCCACGGTTGGTGGTGATTACTTTTATTCCTGTTGAATCAATGACTTTGCCTTTGACTGTTACTAGTTGTTCTATATTGACATTGTTGAGTGATGAAATTGATGTATGCTGTTTGGAGGCTATGTCCATGGGGGCAAAATCAGCTTCCACATCTGTTGGAGTAATCTGCAACAGAATATATTTGAATTGGATGTAATTTCATGCCATATCATAGCATCAAAACTAGTGCAATGACTCAGCTGATAAAAAAATGGAAATGCTATTAGTTTCTATGCCCAAAAGGCGTTTTTTTTTTTAAATAAGTGTGAGTTTATATTAGAGCTGAAATGGGATTTGGATAATGCATATTTAGCAAAGTCATACCATAAAGTATGGGAGGTGAGGTGGTGTAATGGTTAGTGCAGGGGAGGGGGGGAGTAGAAATACTCCTAGTCTGTTCATGCTAATAGAAACTGGAATAAGGAGGCGCCACGCAGCTCTCAGAACAGTTCACAGGATTGGCTGAGAAAACAATAAACAAACAACAGAAACAATGGACCCTAGTCCTGAAATAATGGAGCTGCGTGGTAATAAGAACCAATGAAATAAGAGGTTACTGAGAGGTGCGTGGCATCTGGGAAGAAGGTGTGGTGTGGTGGGCCACTTGGTGCGAATGCTTACTTTAGTTATGTACCATACCATTAAGCTAGGGTTTTCATTATGTTTTGATGTAGAAAGACATGAAAATAGGGGTGGAGTTAGGTAGGTAAAAGTCTTTGAAGCTAATTTTTTGAGTAGTTTTAAACTTGTAAACTATTTAGCATAATATTTATCATCATATATTACATGTAATTGTGTTAAGTGTGAGAAGTTTAAAGAATTGCTGTATAATAATGTGTGATATATTATGATATATGTTATTATAGCTACCTGAGTTTTTTGTCAATAATGACATCCTTGCTGTCTTGTTTGCTATCCATACGGAAGTTGGAGATCTTGACTGGACTTCTCAGCGTTGCACAGCGTCAGCGTTGCACATAAAAGCTCAGTCTTAAAAACGTGTACACCGCAGCGTTGTTCTTGTTGGCTTCAACTGCCTAAATAGGGTATTAAATCGTCTCCTTTGAACTCTTTCAACCCCGAAGGTTTTCCGGTTTTTTGAGAGCAAAATTTTGGCCATTAGAAGTTGCAGTCTGCGTCTCACAAAGTGGAAGCGATGCTCACCTCGCAACCCGAACAAATTTGGCATTCAGGGTTGTCAGTGATACGTGCAACACCACACAGTAACTTGCAGCGAAACATTTGTTGGACAGGAAAATGTTGCGCTGTGCCTTTTTTGTTTTGTTTTGTATTAATTTTGTTTTCTCTTTTCCCAATCGTTACCCTGAGTGCCAGAGGTTTTGTTGACGTGGCTTCGCCGTGATATTTTCCTCCTTGAAATAGAAAAAAATAACCTCTGGCACCCAGGGTACCCAACCATAAAAATCGCAAGCATTAAGACTGCGAAAAAGAACATATCAGATATAATTTGTATTCACTCCTGTACAGATATATGGGTCTGACCTTGATTTTTCTTTTCTTTTCTTCTTCTTCTTCTTTTGTTTTTTTTTTGGGGGGGGAGGGGGTGGGGGGGCACAAATGTTAAGTGGCGGTTCTGGGGCAGTTCGCATTCGCAATCCAACATCAACCCAATCGCCTCGTCACGTCGCTCCTCAGCGATTGGGTTGATGTTTAAGTTGGATTGCGAATGCTCATGCGACCAGAACCGCCACTTTACATGTGTGTGTGTGTGTGTGTGTGTCTGCACGCTAGAGGTTTGTACACCTCTTGGACTGCGATGTAATCGTTGCCCTTGTCCCTGCCTATCACCGATTGAGAGCCAGGTTTCCAAGAAAAGACGCTCTTGATAACCTGCCTCATGTCGAAAATCTCATTCAAAGGAAAAAAAGCTTAACTGTGACGCCATTCAGGGTATTAGACAAAATTATTTAATTGCAAGCATCCCTGAACATATAGTATCGCAGTGAAAACAATTCCACCTGTATGGTCATGGATAAATGCGATAATTAATTTGAGCTTATCTTTGAAAGCTCAGATCAGGCTTACAAATGAGAGCTTTCCGATTGTCACTATTCTTTGATTGCACCTGACGTCACAGCGGCCATGTCGGTGGAAAGAACAATAACGAAAAAGTCTTTTGGGAATTTGACTCTATTATTATGCAAACCTTGAGCTACATTTTTCTATTGTTTTGGCACCAACATGGCCGTCTTATTACGTGACTGCAATCCAAGAATAGCGTTATAATAACAATGACAATGACAGTGACAGTGACAGTGACTGTGACAGTGACAGTGACAATAATTACTATTACTACTGAATAATAATTGAGAGTGGTGAGCTTTCGGCTTCCAGTCTAAAGCCTTTACAAACTAAAATGTAACGCGCAAGATGAAAAATACATGCTAAATCCGTGAAACTTTGGAATCATGGCACATTGCAAACACTAATGAAACAAACAATAACTCCAAGTCACTCATGTGCCTAAACAAAACTGTATTCTTTTAAATTGGTACACTTGTTCCTTATTTTACCACTACCATTCTTTCATCTCGCGATTTACAATCTTAGTTTTTAAAGGCTCTAGACTGGAAGCAGAAAGCTCTCGACTTTTATTGAATTGTTTACTAAGGAACGCTTTTACATAATATGACTTATAATCATGATCAGCCTGATTACTCCTCCATTTTAATTATTACCTATTGTGCGCAAATTCACATTAAAAATATAATCAACTGCGCGCGTTCAGGATATGTTTTATGCGTGACCACACTGACTCCTATCATAGCTAGCTACAATACCCATCATACGGCAAGAGCCATAATAGGACATACAAGGGAGGTTACCAGCCGAGCTCTTGTACAAGGGGCGTTGGGAATGATTGACGTATCGGTCAAGTATCGTTTGAAGATCTAAAGAGGTCCCGATATTCTGGTTAGGCCACGAAACTGTCGATGCAGAAATCGTAGGATCGGCCAGTGGTTCTATTTACTTCATCCCACCATTGGACAGGTTAGGCTCGTTTGTACGGGAAAAACACGCGGCGACCTACATAGGCTACATGCAGACTGCAAAAAAATCTACATTTCAGTTTCATAAGCAGCGTGTACATGTTCTCATCAAAGCCCGGCTTTATTTTTAGAAGCGCTCCCATAAATGGTTTCATGATGCATGCATAAAGGCCTACTCAACACAGCCGGGCGACTTTTTTTATCACTTATCGCCGCAATTTCTCGTGCGCTGTCTCGTGCGCTGTCACTTCTGCTTCAAATAGCATGCGCGATTCCAGGTGTTATTTCAATACACTTTGGGTGCATTTTCAGCTGGTTGTCTTCCATGATCGTTCAACAAAGGTTTCAAAACTTGAATCCTCTAGATAGCCTGAATTCCGACCGTCTCCTCTATTGCTTTTTCCCGAGAGGGATGGAAGTCTCTCTCGCTAGAAAGCGATGAAAGAAGCGGCTGAGTTCGGGTTATTCTCTGGATAATTAGCGTTTTTACGGATACATTTGGTGGCAGTTGATTGAACGAAATATCAACTGACGTGCAACCGACCTATGTCTCGAAATGACTTAAAATGTCAATCATTTTTCTCCTTTAGTTTTTTTTACGAACATTTAGCGACTCAACCAGCAAAGAGAGTCGAAAAATCCCCTTTAAATCTACAAGCCACAATTACACTGGGAAGACATGTTTTCATCTAATCTCTCTATTTCGGGTAGTTTGCATTGTAAAAAATTCTTTTAAATTTGATGGCAATCCTGTAATTAAAAAAAATAATTAAAAGAAGGTTATGAAAGCTGAGAATCTCATTATGACAGTGGACCAGTGGTTACATCAGAAAAGTTTCTTGGAAACAAGGTAAATATTCTTGTGTTTGTGTTTCGCAGTAATCAATTCCAGATATCTGACTTAGAAATAACATTCGGAAAAAAAAATGGAAAGAAAACGAATTCTTTTCAAAATCGCAGGTTAAAACTGATCAGTTGAGCAGAGGTACTGTGAGCTAAGCTCCATGAGTTAAGGTATTTTTTCACCAGGACAAATTGCAGGTCTGTTGCAGTAGTTCGTATCTTTCGTGATTCGGGTCCTATAGCACATAGTCCCAACAAAAATGACCTTGTGAGAATGAATATATGAAAAATCATATATTTGAACTGCGGATTAAAGAATGAATACGTGAATGATCATCGCAGTTATGAACACTACTTATGCAGTAGTGAAAATAAAGCCTGAAAAAAAATTCAGGCTTGTACGGGATTCGAACCCACGACCTCTGCACCGGTATCGCAGAGGTCGTGTGTTCGAATCCCGTACAAGCCTAAATTTCACCAGGCTTTATTTTCACTACTGTAAAACTGCTTAAGTAGTGTTCATAACTGCGATAATCATTCACATAGTTTCCCATAGCTCAGTGGTTAGAGCATTTCCAACCGGTAAACCTCGAAGGACATTGGTTCGATTCCCGTTGGTGACTTGGAATTTTTCTTTTCCGGTTAAGACCGTGATATTGTTATTTATTGATAAATGAAAGTGTGGTTTATAAAAAACAAAAACAGTATCCTTAGACGTTTAATTTGGGAAAATTTAACTGACCTTTCGCATGGGCCAATTCAGGTATGACTGAAGACAACAAACATCCGGAAGGTACACTAGCACATCGCTGGCGAAAACGTTAGGTTAGCGCCAAACTCCTGAATCGGTTGAGGAGCTCTAAACCTCTATCCCAGGTGTAAAATTGAACTTATAAAATTTATTTGTATACAAAAACGCCTTAGCTGTTGTCAAAAACTATCGGTTGATTGGAGGTCGTGTGTATTGTCCAAACAATTGTTCTCCCTCTTTTGTCCAAATTACAAGTTTTAAACTTGATGCATGACGTATTAAACTAAAACAATCAATTTATTCGAAAATATGACTTTAAAAATTGTGTTTGAATTTCTCTGGCAACTATAGAAAAGATAAAATTATCATTGTGGAGTTAGGTGTTCAGACTTAACTGGAGATTGACATGCTTGATTATAATGAATGGCAATCATCACACGATTTGCTGTCAGTGCAGTAGGCAATGAACAAAATTGCTCCAGTTATTTTGTTCGAATTAGAGGTTGTGCTGACACTTGTCGCGTGCAGCAATATACTTATTCCATTTTGGATGTTTTGACTGACAGCTGTCAATCTCACTTCTCAATGACAATATTTTTTTTAGAAACTGCTAAATAACATTAGGTAAATTTCCACGAAAACTGCTGAAAACATTTACCAAAGGCCGTATATATGCTCCAACTTCCTGAACGACCATCTTTAACAACAACAAAATAATTCCTGTCCCCAGATCCCTCACAGTTTTAGTTTTAATTATTCTCGGGCGATTCAACTGAAGACCAAACAATCGTAGGCGCTGGGTATGAGGATAAACAAAGGCGATTATTTGCAGCAAGCATTTCTCTCCCTCATGCCCACAATATTATACTGTTTAGCGCTAAAAATTTCCGGACAGTAAAGCGACCATCCGTCTTTCAACTTCTTGCCCTCCAACTCTCACTAACTACAAACATAAAATATTTAAACAAAAGCTCTCAGACTCTGCAACAGAGGTAAGGCAGCTGTTTTCTTGAGTTCCGCGCAAGTCCTCTGATCTCTTTATGACGGTGTACTGTTGCTAAAGTCTACTCAGGCATATTAAAGCATGGTTAACAAACCTAAGGGCCCTGGCAAACGAGGACACATCGTTGCGGACACATTGTTGCTCACGATGTTTCTTGGTTGAGCAAACGAGCTGACACAAAAATGTTGTGTTTCCATGCTGCGCAAACTGGGAAACATTTGTTGCGGACTCAAATTTTTTGTCCGCGACAAATGTTTAGCCTGCGTCGCAGACGTTAACAAACCCCGGTTAGTACCGTCTGCGAAGCAGCGCCAAATTCCTTGTTCTGTACCAGAATTTGAGTACGCGTTATGATTGGCTCGTCAACAAAGGCTTTTGTTGACGAGCCAATCATAACGCGTACTCAAATTCTGGTACAGAACAAGGAATTTTAACGTCTGCGACGCAGGCTACAAATGTTGCGCGCGGCGGCAAACAGGGAAACAGTTGTGTCCGCAACAATGTATCCGTAACAATATGTCCTCGTTTGCCAGGCCTTAACAGTACATAAAATCTAAAAACAATCATAGCATTGCGTAGATATAAGAGAAAATCATCAAACTCGGCAGTCAGATAAAACTTGATTCATTTACCAATGCGGAACATTTTGGTCACGTGACCAGTAAATGACGGTTCTTAACATCCAAATTCTTTAAAGTTAAACGGGGAAGATAAAGCAAACTATAACCCAAGCTTTTGGATAGAGAAATAGTAAATAATTATGGAACAATTAAAAACTTTTGAAACGCCGTTTACACTTATCGCGTTTATCCGCATTGTAATTCACGTGGTCTAAATGAGGCATTTGTCATAGTCTAAATTTAAGATGAGCTCGATCACGTGACCGGAGCAAAAACAGCAAATCATCCCAAAGTCTTGCATTTCTTATCAAATCAAATCAAATCAAATCAAATCAAATCAAAACTTTATTTACCCACGGAGTCCTTATGACATAATTATAAGCCATGCTACTGCGAAAAACTCGCAAACAAATGCCGTTAAATGTAATATCATATAAGTTGCCATTAAGTAATTCTGATGAGCAGTCTTGGGAGCTGGTTATTGCATGCCGAAAACAAATTAATAATTACATTATTTCCCAAATTTCGGACGATTTTAATTTGGACAAAAAATTTTAAGAGTCCGAAATTTTTACAGTTTAGTGTAAAACTTTTAAGTACTTTCTTGGGCGACGCATGTATTCAAGGCTAATATACATGGTATAGCCGTAGAACTCGGATTAGGCTTTGCTCGCTCTTTTTGTCACTGGAAAAGAAAAGTTTTGTTTCTCTATGAAAAACATAACGTAGATAAATCAATTTTGAGCTCCAAAGCCCTTAGTTTCCTTTGTGGATAGAACTCTAGTATCAGCCTTGCTTTTGTTGTGTTCTAATGGAAACACTGCTTGAGATAACGGCTTGATAGAATTTGTGTTATTTTTCGTCGATGTTCTGAAAAATCTTGAGAGTACAGTGAAACTATAATTTTCAGGGATGTTATTTCAGTCTAATTCCTGTTTTGTGTGCATAAATTTATTTTAACTCTGTTTCAGCAAATTGTCTGTAATTTTTTTCCAACATTTGTCCGAACTTTTAGATAAAAAGTGTCCGAAAATAAAACGTCCGAAATAAACGTCCGAAAAATTTAACGTCCGTAATTTTTGGCAGGTAATGTATGATTGTCAATGCAACTCCACGCTAACTTTAAGTAACAACACTAGCAAACGTTTGATGCAAACGTTTTTGAACGTCCGTATTTAAAATAAAACAGGATCGTTACTTAAGAAGAAGCCGTGAGATGAGGAGTTGAGGACACTACTGTTGTCCGGCTTTGACGTACGCACACCTATTTCCAGTTATTTTGGACATAAAAGCGTGACTTGACTCATGAAAAATGAACTAGGGCTAATCAGATGGGTACCACGCAAACTACTAAAAATAAAACTTATGCATGTTGATCACGCTATCAGTTCGTCAAACGTTTTTGTCATACTCTATTTGAACTTTTAGTAAAAAGGATAAGATAAATAGGCAAAATCACTGCACCTAACCGATAATTTTTCAGCGTTTTCCTTTGTTTAAAGTCAAAAGGCGTCATGGATATCAATAAAAGATTAGGTGCCCTTTTAAATTCATATTTTTGAAGTCAAGCTATCATTGATGTTTTGTTGTAAAACGAACAAACATTTTTGATCCGTCGACATTACATCGCTACATTTGATACTTTGCCGTGACCCATCGTTTTCCTTGAAGATATTTATAATACCTTTAAAACACAATAAAGACATCTGTAAGACTTCACTATGGAGTGTGATTCCCATCAAAATTGAAAATTCAATTATGATATTCAAATATGCAGTTCTGACATTCAAATATTCAATTGTGAAATTCAAATATGCAGTTTTGACATTCAAATATTTAATCGCGCTTTGATTTATAGTGAATTGCAATTTTGGGGTGGTGCTTCATTCGACGGTAAAACCGTGGACAAGATTTCTCTTTCTTGTACTTTCCTGAACCATTTATATCGCAGGTTAGTCAAAATTACTTTTATTCAAAAATTTAACGCTTAAAGGACGATGCTTTATATATGAATAGAAAATTACAAAGTCAAGGAAATTGGCACGATATATTTCCATGCGAAATTCACGGCGTGCGAGACAAAAAAACCTGCGGGTAAATAAGTAAAGATATTACATTCTCTTGCGAGGCAGATGGTACAGTTTACAAGCTAGCCCTAGGAGATCATTAATTTGATTTTTAAGTTTTACAAAAATAAAGTATGCTCTTTCGAGAAACAAAACCTGTCTTACATCTTTATATCGTGAAAATTTCAGACTTGTTGTAATTTGGCTATAGTGTATATTTCGTGAGGTTTTACCGGCAATATATAACAAATATAGGGTTCTTAGTTAACCACGGATTTTCACTCCTCCATTTTAATTATTACCTATTGTGCGCAAATTCACATTAAAAATATAATCAACTGCGCGCGTTCAGGATATGTTTTATACGTGACCACACTGACTCCTATCATAGCTAGCTACAATACCCATCATACGGCAAGAGCCATAATAGGACATACAGAGAGGGAGGTTACCAGCCGAGCTCTTGTACAAGGGGCGTTGGGAATGATTGACGTATCGGTCAAGTATCGTTTGAAGATCTAAAGAGGTTCCGATATTCTGGTTAGGCCACGAAACTGTCGATGCAGAAATCGTAGGATCGGCCAGTGGTTCTATTTACTTCATCCCACCATTGGACAGGTTAGGGTCGTTTGTACGGGAAAAACACGCGGCGACCTACATAGGCTACATGCAGACTGCAAAAAAATCTACATTTCAGTTTCATAAGCAGCGTGTATGTGTTCTCATCAAAGCCCGGCTTCATTTTTAGAAGCGCTCCCATAAATGGTTTCATGATGCATGCATAAAGGCCTACTCAACACAGCCGGGCGACTTTTTTTTATCACTTATCGCCGCAATTTCTCGTGCGCTGTCTCGTGCGCTGTCACTTCTGCTTCAAATAGCATGCGCGATTCCAGGTGTTATTTCAATACACTTTGGGTGCATTTTCAGCTGGTTGTCTTCCATGATCGTTCAACAAAGGTTTCAAAACTTGAATCCTCTAGATAGCCTGAATTCCGACCGTCTCCTCTATTGCTTTTTCCCGAGAGGGATGGAAGTCTCTCTCGCTAGAAAGCGATGAAAGAAGCGGCTGAGTTCGGGTTATTCTCTGGATAATTAGCGTTTTTACGGATACATTTGGTGGCAGTTGATTGAACGAAATATCAACTGACGTGCAACCGACCTATGTCTCGAAATGACTTAAAATGTCAATCATTTTTCTCCTTTAGTTTTTTTTACGAACATTTAGCGACTCAACCAGCAAAGAGAGTCGAAAAATCCCCTTTAAATCTACAAGCCACAATTACACTGGGAAGACATGTTTTCATCTAATCTCTCTATTTCGGGTAGTTTGCATTGTAAAAAATTCTTTTAAATTTGATGGCAATCCTGTAATTAAAAAAAATAATTAAAAGAAGGTTATGAAAGCTGAGAATCTCATTATGACAGTGGACCAGTGGTTACATCAGAAAAGTTTCTTGGAAACAAGGTAAATATTCTTGTGTTTGTGTTTCGCAGTAATCAATTCCAGATATCTGACTTAGAAATAACATTCGGAAAAAAAAATGGAAAGAAAACGAATTCTATTCAAAAGCGCAGGTTAAAACTGATCAGTTGAGCAGAGGTACTGTGAGCTAAGCTCCATGAGTTAAGGTATTTTTTCACCAGGACAAATTGCAGGTCTGTTGCCGTAGTTCGTATGTTGCGTGATTCGGGTCCTATAGCACATAGTCCCAACAAAAATGACCTTGTGAGAATGAATATATGAAAAATCATATATTTGAACTGCGGATTAAAGAATGAATACGTGAATGATCATCGCAGTTATGAACACTACTTATGCAGTAGTGAAAATAAAGCCTGAAAAAAAATTCAGGCTTGTACGGGATTCGAACCCACGACCTCTGCACCGGTATCGCAGAGGTCGTGGGTTCGAATCCCGTACAAGCCTGAATTTCACCAGGCTTTATTTTCACTACTGTAAAACTGCTTAAGTAGTGTTCATAACTGCGAGAATCATTCACATAGTTTCCCATAGCTCAGTGGTTAGAGCATTTCCAACCGGTAAACCTCGAAGGTCATTGGTTCGATTCCCGTTGGTGACTTGGAATTTTTCTTTTCCGGTTAAGACCGTGATATTGTTATTTATTGATAAATGAAAGTGTGGTTTATAAGAAACAAAAACAGTATCCTTAGACGTTTAATTTGGGAAAATTTAACTGACCTTTCGCATGGGCCAATTCAGGTATGACTGAAGACAACAAACATCCGGAAGGTACACTAGCACATCGCTGACGAAAACGTTAGGTTAGCGCCAAACTCCTGAATCGGTTGAGGAGCTCTAAACCTCTATCCCAGGTGTAAAATTGAACTTATAAAATTTATTTGTATACAAAAACGCCTTAGCTGTTGTCAAAAACTATCGGTTGATTGGAGGTCGTGTGTATTGTCCAAACAATTGTTCCCCTTCTTTTGTCCAAATTACAAGTTTTAAACTTGATGCATGACGTATTAAACTAAAACAATCAATTTATTCGAAAATATGACTTTAAAAATTGTGTTTGAATTTCTCTGGCAACTATAGAAAAGATAAAATTATCATTGTGGAGTTAGGTGTTCAGACTTAACTGGAGATTGACATGCTTGATTATAATGAATGGCAATCATCACACGATTTGCTGTCAGTGCAGTAGGCAATGAACAAAATTGCTCCAGTTATTTTGTTCGAATTAGAGGTTGTGCTGACACTTGTCGCGTGCAGCAATATACTTATTCCATTTTGGATGTTTTGACTGACAGCTGTCAATCTCACTTCTCAATGACAATATTTTTTTTAGAAACTGCTAAATAACATTAGGTAAATTTCCACGAAAACTGCTGAAAACATTTACCAAAGGCCGTATATATGCTCCAACTTCCTGAACGACCATCTTTAACAACAACAAAATAATTCCTGTCCCCAGATCCCTCACAGTTTTAGTTTTAATTATTCTCGGGCGATTCAACTGAAGACCAAACAATCGTAGGCGCTGGGTATGAGGATAAACAAAGGCGATTATTTGCAGCAAGCATTTCTCTCCCTCATGCCCACAATATTATACTGTTTAGCGCTAAAAATTTCCGGACAGTAAAGTGACCATCCGTCTTTCAACTTCTTGCCCTCCAACTCTCACTAACTACAAACATAAAATATTTAAACAAAAGCTCTCAGACTCTGCAACAGAGGTAAGGCAGCTGTTTTCTTGAGTTCCGCGCAAGTCCTCTGATCTCTTTATGACGGTATACTGTTGCTAAAGTCTACTCAGGCATATTAAAGCATGGTTAACAAACCTAAGGGCCCTGGCAAACGAGGACACATCGTTGCGGACACATTGTTGCTCACGATGTTTCTTGGTTGAGCAAACGAGCTGACCCAAAAATGTTGTGTTTCCATGCTGCGCAAACTGGGAAACATTTGTTGCGGACACAAATTTTTTGTCCGCGACAAATGTTTAGCCTGCGTCGCAGACGTTAACAAACCCCGGTTAGTACCGTCTGCGAAGCAGCGCCAAATTCCTTGTTCTGTACCAGAATTTGAGTACGCGTTATGATTGGCTCGTCAACAAAGGCTTTTGTTGACGAGCCAATCATAACGCGTACTCAAATTCTGGTACAGAACAAGGAATTTTAACGTCTGCGACGCAGGCTACAAATGTTGCGCGCGGCGGCAAACAGGGAAACAGTTGTGTCCGCAACAATGTATCCGTAACAATATGTCCTCGTTTGCCAGGCCTTAACAGTACATAAAATCTAAAAACAATCATAGCATTGCGTAGATATAAGAGAAAATCATCAAACTCGGCAGTCAGATAAAACTTGATTCATTTACCAATGCGGAACATTTTGGTCACGTGACCAGTAAATGACGGTTCTTAACATCCAAATTCTTTAAAGTTAAACGGGGAAGATAAAGCAAACTATAACCCAAGCTTTTGGATAGAGAAATAGTAAATAATTATGGAACAATTAAAAACTTTTGAAACGCCGTTTACACTTATCGCGTTTATCCGCATTGTAATTCACGTGGTCTAAATGAGGCATTTGTCATAGTCTAAATTTAAGATGAGCTCGATCACGTGACCGGAGCAAAAACAGCAAATCATCCCAAAGTCTTGCATTTCTTATCAAATCAAATCAAATCAAATCAAATCAAAACTTTATTT
Source organism: Pachyseris speciosa (assembly GCA_016490735.1). Classification (NCBI taxonomy): domain Eukaryota; kingdom Metazoa; phylum Cnidaria; class Anthozoa; order Scleractinia; family Pachyseridae; genus Pachyseris; species Pachyseris speciosa. The sequence goes on from JAEMWC010000371.1 coordinate 346,569, forward strand.
ACCCACGGAGTCCTTATGACATAATTATGAGCCATGCTACTGCGAAAAACTCGCAAACAAAATGCCGTTAAATGTAATATCATATAAGTTGCCATTAAGTAATTCTGATGAGCAGTCTTGGGAGCTGGTTATTGCATGCCGAAAACAAATTAATAATTACATTATTTCCCAAATTTCGGACGAAATTTTTACAGTTTAGTGTAAAACTTTTAAGTACTTTCTTGGGCGACGCATGTATTCAAGGCTAATATACATGGTATAGCCGTAGAACTCGGATTAGGCTTTGCTCGCTCTTTTTGTCACTGGAAAAGAAAAGTTTTGTTTCTCTATGAAAAACATAACGTAGATAAATCAATTTTGAGCTCCAAAGCCCTTAGTTTCCTTTGTGGATAGAACTCTAGTATCAGCCTTGCTTTTGTTGTGTTCTAATGGAAACACTGCTTGAGATAACGGCTTGATAGAATTTGTGTTATTTTTCGTCGATGTTCTGAAAAATCTTGAGAGTACAGTGAAACTATAATTTTCAGGGATGTTATTTCAGTCTAATTCCTGTTTTGTGTGCATAAATTTACTTTAGCTCTGTTTCAGCAAATTGTCTGTAATTTTTTTCCAACATTTGTCCGAACTTAGATAAAAAGTGTCCGAAAATTAGACGTCCGAAATAAACGTCCGAAAAATTTAACGTCCGTAATTTTTGGCAGGTAATGTATGATTGTCAATGCAACTCCACGCTAACTTTAAGTAACAACACTAGCAAACGTTTGATGCAAACGTTTTTGAACGTCCGTGTTTAAAATAAAACAGGATCGTTACTTAAGAAGAAGCCGTGAGATGAGGAGTTGAGGACACTACTGTTGTCCGGCTTTGACGTACGCACACCTATTTCCAGTTATTTTGGACATAAAAGCGTGACTTGACTCATGAAAAATGAACTAGGGCTAATCAGATAGGTACCACGCAAACTACTAAAAATAAAACTTATGCATGTTGATCACGCTATCAGTTCGTCAAACGTTTTTGTCATACTCTATTTGAACTTTTAGTAAAAAGGATAAGATAAATAGGCAAAATCACTGCACCTAACCGATAATTTTTCAGCGTTTTCCTTTGTTTAAAGTCAAAAGGCGTCATGGATATCAATAAAAGATTAGGTGCCCTTTTAAATTCATATTTTTGAAGTCAAGCTATCATTGATGTTTTGTTGTAAAACGAACAAACATTTTTGATCCGTCGACATTACATCGCTACATTTGATACTTTGCCGTGACCCATCGTTTTCCTTGAAGATATTTATAATACCTTTAAAACACAATAAAGACATCTGTAAGACTTCACTATGGAGTGTGATTCCCATCAAAATTGAAAATTCAATTATGATATTCAAATATGCAGTTCTGACATTCAAATATTCAATTGTGAAATTCAAATATGCAGTTTTGACATTCAAATATTTAATCGCGCTTTGATTTATAGTGAATTGCAATTTTGGGGTGGTGCTTCATTCGACGGTAAAACCGTGGACAAGATTTCTCTTTCTTGTACTTTCCTGAACCATTTATATCGCAGGTTAGTCAAAATTACTTTTATTCAAAAATTTAACGCTTAAAGGACGATGCTTTATATATGAATAGAAAATTACAAAGTCAAGGAAATTGGCACGATATATTTCCATGCGAAATTCACGGCGTGCGAGACAAAAAAACCTGCGGGTAAATAAGTAAAGATATTACATTCTCTTGCGAGGCAGATGGTACAGTTTACAAGCTAGCCCTAGGAGATCATTAATTTGATTTTTAAGTTTTACAAAAATAAAGTATGCTCTTTCGAGAAACAAAATCTGTCTTACATCTTTATATCGTGAAAATTTCAGACTTGTCGTAATTTGGTTATAGTGTATATTTCGTGAGGTTTTACCGGCAATATATAACAAATATAGGGTTCTTAGTTAACCACGGATTTTCACAACAATTCTTCGACTATCGAAGAAATCGGAAATCATCGTCACATAATATTGCTGACAAATTTTCAACCAGTTTTGATTTCGAAGGCACCAGAGTCTTGAATGCGTTTTGAAAAATATGCAAGACCAAAGGTCTCTAAAACTAATAACAGGTATTGCATTCACTGAAACATTTTCATTATGCAGCAGGAATTATTTTATTATCGGTATACCACAGTCTCTCCCGCCGTGCATTTTCGTCAAGAATTGATGGAATATTCAAGATCAGTGGAAAAGGGTGGTACATATTTAAACAAAATTGCAGATTATGACCGTTTCTTTTCCGAAATTAAAGAACGGTTCCCATCGTTTGAACAGTGGTGGCAAGTAAAAATTAACATTTGCCGTTTAGCATTTTAAAGGTGATTTAAAATTTGTCAGCTAAGAACCGGGGGGCTCTTAAAACGTGATCATATATTCTTTCGCAAACAACGTTTTGTTTTTCCAAGCTTTTTGCTACCAATATGTAAATAATTGATTAATTTCAGCTCTTGATATTTATGTTTGAGAGGTTGATAGGCCCGAAGGGACGAAACTCTCCCTTGATTAGGTCGTTGCCGTGGTTACGATGACGTGATCGTGACACGACAATGCATTTGAATGGCGAAAGGCTTGATTCACAGCCTACAACGACTATGGGGGTCGGCAGGATTAAAACGGACGACAAAGCATGAAAAAGAAGAGAAAACAAGCCTAAGCTAATACAGCCGTGGCTTTAAGGTATTGTGCTATGCACTTAGGCGACAGTTTCAAACACCATTTGCTGCAAGGTGGTGGAAAAACTTCCTAGGAAGGCTTTTCCCTCGACATGACATCTCGTAAAATTAAGCCTTATTTCAAATGAAGCATTGTCTTCGCTTCACCTTTAACAAATGAAAATTGTACATTCAAATGTTCATTTATTTAAATCTTCAATTACCATCATAGGAGGGAATTTCAATTAGTTCTAGTGTCTGGTGTTTTCCAGTTTAAGTTGCAGCAGTTCATGAACATTGGCGCAGTGGTTTCACGGGAATTTCGCGGGGAGAAAAGACACTTTTACGTCACTTGCAGAGCTTGAAAATTTGCTTGTAATTTCGAGAGAACAAGAAACCTTGAAGATTGTTTTTCTGTGAGATTACTAACTCTAAAGGGAGTTGAGGAGTACTGTGCTATCGTAAACAACATAAACATGTGTAGTTGTTTCGATTTTAATCTTCTGTTTTCGCGGTACGTCAACTGAAAATCGTTACTGAATGTACTTTTTTTCTCTGCCTTGGGACGAACTCGTTTGTAGTAAGTTTTATTTTGCTGCTATATTTATCGAATGCAGGAAAAATTTAGCCCACCATTTAATTTTCGAAGGAAAGTGAAAGATCAAATTGTTGACTGAATTGGAAAGAGAACCTGGGCGAAAATTGGGCGGGTTTGAAAACTTACGCTGCTTTCACAATCTTTCTCAAAGTCGTATGGAAATCCCGGGAAGCTGTATTTTTGATGTTTTGCTTTGTATGGGCTAAACTACTTTTAAGTATAATTTGTCCTTAATATTTCATGACTCATGAGGAATCATATATTAAGCTAACAGTGTTTGTCTTGTCCACAGTCTTCAGCCACCTAAAATGAACTGGCGTAGACGACGAAACACATTTACAGCGAGCCCTCCGCTACGAAAATGTGTTATACTGTGTCGTCGGCTGTTGGTGATATCTTTGTTCGTCGGTTGCGGTTTAATGTTTAAAGCAGCGATAGACGGTTTGAAATGGAGTGATGGCGGTAAGAATTTCATCTCTTTTTGCAAGGATCTCACAACATTGTATTTTTATGTCTGCTTTTTATCGATCTTATATTTGCAAGGAATGGCTTGTCACCGACGAAAGAGCCACAGACTTAGGAACAGATCGCCAAATTTTAATTCGACTGATGTCTTCAGCCGGATTTCATAAAATATTAAGCTTTGAGGCGAGCAATGTCTTTTTGGAAAATAAAATGTCACACCTTTACGAAACTCGATGTTTTTTCAGATCATGATGCTGTCATCGAGAGAAGCGTTAAATTTCCTGTCAAAATTTCTTCTTCGTTTGTCGTAAACTATGAATATTTTAAATATTATAGCGCTCAAAACGGAACACAGCCAATTCAAAGCCAACAAATAAAAACAATCAAAACATCAGGTTGATAAATGCATAATTTTACAAAACATTTCGGTCTTCAGTCGTAGTATATATTCGCCAACCTTAAGCCGCGGCTTCACGAGCGATTTTTTGCTTGTGATGGTGATGCGATTTTTTTTTAAATTGTCGCGTCACCAGCGCGCAGTGAAAATCACCCGTGTAGCCACCCTCGCACAGGTGATGCGACAGCTCAAAAAATCGCAGAAAAAGAATCGCGAAAAATTAAACTCATTCAATTTCTCGCGATTTTTTTCTTGCGACGTTCAAGGGTGGCTACACTTGCGATTTTCATCGCGCGCTGGTGACGCGACAAAATTGAAAAAATCGCATCACCATCGCAAGCAAAAAATCGCTCGTGTAACCGCGGCTTTAGCGCCTTCAGCGACAACTGAGGTCTTTCTTTATTCTGTTGAGTTCGCGTTATGAGGAAAAATTCCAAAATCGAAAAAGCAATGGTCGTTATGGCCAAAAGAAAAGCTTTCAAAGCAAATGAGTGTGTCTTGAGTGTCAATTAGTAGAATTAGACAAGTAAACTACGTCTTCACGCATATCTCGATGTGGTTTCTTAAGCCGCGGCTACACGAGCGATTTTTTGCTCGCGCCGGTGATGCGATTTTTTTTAATTTTGTCGCGTCGCCAGCGCGCCCAGGGTGGCTACACGACCGACAAATTGAAGAGAGCAAGCTACACGGCCAACAATCTGTGCGATTTTGTCGCGAAAGTTTCAACTCTGGCGACTTTTTTCTTTTTTCTTTTTTCTTGCGATTTTTTCAGCTGCGCATCACCTGCGCGAGGGTGGCGATTTTCAAGCCGCGGCTACACGAGCGATTTCTTGCTTGCGATGGTGATGCGATTTTTTTTAAATTGTCGCGTCACGAGCGCGCAGTGAAAATCACCCGTGTAGCCACCCTCGCACAGGTGATGCGACAGCTCAAAAAATCGCAGAAAAAGAATCGCCAAAAATTAAACTCATTCAATTTCTCGCGATTTTGTTCTTGCGACTTTTTACCTGTTCAAGTTCAAGGGTAGCTACACTTGCGATTTTCATCGCGCGCTGGTGACGCGACAAAATTGAAAAAATCGCATCACCGGCGCGAGTGAAAAATCGCTCGTGTAGTTAAGCCGCGGCTACACGAGCGAATTTTCGCTCGCGCCGGTGATGCGATTTTTTCAATTTTGTCGCGTCACCAGCGCGCGATGAAAATCGCAAGTGTAGCCACCCTTGAACGTCGCAAGAAAAAAATCGCGAGAAATTGAATGAGTTTAATTTTTCGCGATTCTTTTTCTGCGATTTTTTGAGCTGTCGCATCACCTGTGCGAGGGTGGCTACACGGGTGATTTTCACTGCGCGCTGGTGACGCGACAATTAAAAAAAAAATCGCATCACCATCGCAAGCAAGAAATCGCTCGTGTAGCCGCGGCTTTACGTCGGAAACGACAAATCGAAGCTAAGTTGGATGAGCTATTAAAATTGCCGCCATCTTGCTCTGGCTTCTTGAAAGTAGCATTTCTAGGGAAATACGTCTTAACTCTTGTCCAAATTTAATAATCAAACATAATCTTGCAGTTTTCGTCCAGAAAACACGAGCCTGTCTATGGCATTGGCTTATTCCCTTCTATGAAGCAAATTTTCCAACGTGAATTCTTAAGAATTCATTCAACTGCCTTTTTTGAGTTTCAATTAAAATCCGAACAGTGTTGAGATTGCCAACACGTTCGTTCTAATTTCCCCCAAAGCTTTAAATGTAAAGTTTTGACATCTAAGTTCAATTTCCGGCCATTTCGATTTTTAGGTATATAAAATGCGACTTCGTAAACTAGAACGCAACCAGCGTGTTCTTTCAAACATAACAATTAAAACGTGATTAAACTTTACCCCATTATTGGTCATAGCCTTTTATCCAGCGAGACAAATATTAAAATTTGTTTGTCTTCATGTATGAAAACAATTGCTGGCGAGATGTTAAGTATTACCTTTCAAACGATCTGTGCTTTTATTGGCAAAATGCAAATTAGGTTTTCTTGGCAAGAAGGTTGTGGAGCTGTCGAAATCAACTTAGAAAACAAAAAAATATTTTGATGATGAAAACAAAACGTTTCCGAGTTTAAGTGATTTTTGTCCCCTAAGAAATAAACAAATTCAGATTTATAAGGAAAGTAATTACAGTAAATTGTAATCAAACTACGAATAAAAGAGTCAGACGGGATAATTGTTTTTCTGTATCCTGTCTTGTATTCTGCTCTTGGCTCACAAGCGCGAACAAACTCGAGGTTTTGTAATTTCGCCTCAAGTAAAATAAAGAGCTTTTTGGTGGTAACAAAACAATTGAATTGCTATTTTTGATTGATTGATTTATTTTTGGTCTACTTTTATATTATTAGGCTCTACTTGGTAAATACGTTGAATAAATTGAAATTGAATTGAAAAAAATATATATATTTCACACGACAATCAAGCTCTAACGTCGCGGGGGCAAATAAACAATATATCAGTTTTATGACACATTTATCAATGAAGACTCTGCAAGATTACATCTTTTTCCGTCACGTTTGCAGACATTCGTTTTAAGATCTTTAGTTTAACGCTTGATTTCTTACTATCCTTACTAAATTTCCGCCCACGAATCATGGTCACCTTTGGTCTTGTTAGAAATGAAACGTTAATTATTAGAAGCGGAACAACTGACACTTTCATGCTTTGTCGAAAAGTGGACGTTTATACCATGAGCAAAGAGATAACTTGAATTATAATCAGACGGTTAAAACGCAAAGTGTTCAAGTGGACCCATGGCCAGGTTAAGTTCTATACGTTAAAAAAAGACTTTCAGTAATAGCTTTTAGTACTATTATCTTTCAATTCTGCCAGTTTCAAAGTTTTCCCCACTTCCAATATATCTGACTCAAACGACGACTGACAGAAATGAGTAAAAGTTTTTAACTTTCTAGTTGTATTTCATTATTCCAATGCTTACGCATCTAGCAGAGACGTATGTCATCGTCAGATGGTTTGGTAAACAAGAAAATGTAGGGGATTTAACTGCGGAGTTTTTCTTTCGGTCCGGTGGAGTAAAGCAGAATACGAACCTTTTGATTTGTTTGGTAGAATCATATCAGTCTCGCAATCATTTTCGTAAAGTAAAACTTTGTACTGCAACACCCCAAAAAGTCCATAACGAATTTTTTACGAAAATAACTCATTTGCTTTGGCAAGTTTGACAGCTAAAGTTTCATGCATTTTCCCACAGAGCTTGTTTTTCTCTCAAGACACCTGCTGTCAACTGTGGAGTGGGAAACGTGCAACTTTGAAATAGGCCACGAGAGGAATTATTCAAATCGAGAAACATGGTCAACTCCGACAGAGGCATACGGCTGGCTAGCTTTGTATATATTTTGTATCCTTGTTATTTTTGTAGGTAAGTAAGAGATATCTGGAAAGGGGTTGCACCTTTTGAAGATAAGTCAGACTTACCTACTAAAGGTGTTGATTTAAAGCATCCAAAGCTTTTGTTTTTGTTTTTTCGTTATTTCATTACCTTTTTAGCGTCTGTTTTGCAACAATTTTGTCACCACTTCTTGGAGAATCCCGCCTTACCGGCCGTCCAGGTAACCCCACTACACCATTATCATGTCCACTTTTCGTTGTGGACTCTGCGAGGTCATCTCGTTATCTGAAATAAATTCCATGGTGGTTGTTGGTAGCGAAAGGTTGTGTTGTAATGATTGTGGAAACTAAGTGTTGGAAATAGTTAAAAAAAGGAATGAGTTTTCTACAACTGCCATTTGAATTTCATGTTACAGCACTTGCCATTGTTTGCGACGACTTTTTTGTACCATCGTTAGAAGCTATTTCAGAGAAACTTGACCTCTCAGAGGATGTAGCTGGCGCAACTTTCATGGCGGCAGGATCTTCTGCTCCAGAGTTATTTACTTCTGTGGCGGGAGTTACCGTCGAAAGCGATGTTGGAATCGGAACGATAGTAGGGTAAGATGATACAAATAATAATTCTGATAGGATATCTGGCGGTGCTGGATTTGGGATATGGGCTACTCGTTTTTTGAAATTGAAAAAAAAATAAGAAGGGCAGCATGAAAAAAATTTATCGCTATGCCTTAATCAAAAGAGTAGCAAGGAATCAATAAACTTTTACTAAACCAGTCAGATACTTCCTTCCTGAGAATATTAGCTTCGATATTATTCCAAGTTTTATGAACCTCACAAGCTTGCAATGAAGAAATCTGCTGATATTTTCCCAATACGGTCTGAGCTACAGTCGAATCCCCGCTTGCAGACACTGACCTTCCGTAAGCAGACACCGTGCATAGGTGGACGACAAAATTCTCAATTGAAACTCTACATTTAGAGCAATTTTCGTAAAACCAAAAGCAAACCAATTACCCCAGCCAATCACAACAGACCGAAACAGTGCAACGAGCCAATCAGTGTTCGAAACAGTTACACGTAACCTGCGCAAAGCGCGGGAAAATGCGCGCGTGCAAGTCGCGATTGGTTTTGGTTTTGGTTTTCATTGGCTGACAAAGTGCGCGAGTTTTGCGATACATTTAGTATCACGTATGTTGTTTCAACTGTATGAGAGACTATCTCACTTATTCTTGCAACTAAAGACTGTTTTGTCTCCCCAAGACAAATTGGTGAGGGGTAAACCTTAAATTGAGATGCCCGTACAATCCCCCGATACAATGTATTGGAGGGAAAGCGAAGGTGATGGACTATCCAATACATTGGCGACATTAAACTCCCAATCTTAAGATCCTTCAAACGAAAGCTTCGTAGATGCCTTACAAACTTCAACATTCAAATAAAAGCATGCGAGAAAACAAACAAAAACTGTGTTTCTACTCCAAAAACAAAGACAAAGTACCACCGCCGAATAATCACATGTTGTGAACGAATTCCGTTGCACCGGTTGCCAATCAGCTTTATATTGGCAAAACAGATAGAAATCTTCATCCGAACACATGAATATGCTTTCTCTGCCAAAGAGAGTGCGATTTTCAAACATTTGCGCATTTGTGAAGATTTAATTTTGATACGTAACTCATGTAATCTACCGGATACCTTAATTAACGTTCCACCCGATCTCTCTTGTAACAGAGAATATTTCACACAATTAGTTCGTAACAAACCCACAGTATTAGACCGCGACCACAACTGAAATCTTCTCCTATAGAAAGAGGTAGATTATATCAAACGCCTAACGCCCTCTCTTCACGACGGATTGAAATCCAGCAGAGAACTGTGCCTTTTCTCATTAGTATTACTTTTTGTATCGTCTCTTCATTGTTATTAACACACTATTTAAGACCTCCCTTGTATGTATATTTAAGTCTGATAATGGTATAGTTGTTGCCGAAATATTACTTTTTTCCAATTAAGTTTGTTGCCAAATATTCCGACACAATGAACATATTCGGTTCGATATCATTCATCCACTACTACATAGTTAATTGGAGGCCTTATCTTTCACGTCCACAGGAGCGCGGTATTTAACCTCCTTGTAATTATCGCTCTTACCGCGGCTTTGGCTGGAAAGGTACTTTATGTTCATTGGTTTATTGGTTTGTAGCAGTTACTTAAACGAAAATTAGAAAATGAAAAATAGTTGGTGTGATGAATACATATAAATAGAATTTCCAGTTTAGACTGTTCATGAGACTATGTGAAATGGCTAATGTTTTTTCACTTGCCGTCTCGTTTTTTTTTTTTTTGTTGTCGTCACTTTGCGATGACTTTTATTCTAGTAGTGTTATTGTGATAACGATCAAGGCTAATCTTTCAAATTAACCTTTTCGTTGTTTTCGTCCAAAAAAGGTTTTGCACTTGGCAGGTTTGCCATTTCCTCGATAAGACGAAATTGCTTTTAATTGGCACCCGTCAAATGCTTCAAAATACGCCTACAGATATGGATTTACATGTTACTTTACTGGGGAAAGAGTTGCGTCCGGTTGTTTCAGCGAAGAACCTTGGGGTGTATATGGACGCTACATTGAGTTTTGATGAACATATAACAAGTGTTACATCTTCTTGCTTGTCAAGTTTAAGTCATATTAATAGGATAAAACATCTTTTGGACAGAAACACCTTATTAAATGTTATCAATGCACTGATCTTTAGCAAACTCTATTATTGTACATCTGTCTGGTCTAGTGCGACAAAGAAGAATATCAACAAATTACAGAATGTCCAAAACTTCGCAGCTAGGATTATAACCCGTTCTCAGAAATTTGATCACATTACCCCTGTTCTCAAAGAACTGAAATGGTTGTCTGTGGAATCCATGCTTATCTACAGGGATTGCATACTGGTTTTTAAGTGTTTAAGGGGGCTAGCCCCTGACTACTTTGCTAAGAAGTTTAAAAAGAGGTCTAAAATCCACAATAAAGACACACGGAACAAGAATAAGATGGACGTCCCAGGGTACAGAACGGCCGCAGGCCAAAGATCCCTCCATTATCGAGCAGTTTCGCTGTGGAATTCCCTACCAGAAAGAATCACTGAGTTAACAAACCTTGTAATATTAAAAAAGGAACTTATGCGTCATTTGCAAAGAAAATGCTAGAAGCTTTCATTGATTTTAATATATTGCAAATTTCTTGTTGAATTTGTTATATAAATATGATTTTAATCATTTCTTATTGTTCTATAGTTTTAGATATTTTATTAAATATTGTAATTACTTTGAAAATTTCAAATTTTTAATCAATTCTTATTGTTCTATAGTTTAAGATATTTTATTGAATATTGTAATTACTTTGAAAAGCCATAATTTGGAAAGTAATAAAGTTATTAGTAATAGTAATTGGACCGAGTGGAGTACAATTCTGGGAGTAATCGCGCGAGTAATTTCAAAATCAGCCGAGCGCGAAGCGCGAGGCTGATTTGAAAATACGAGCGCGATTACTCCCTGAATTGTACGACACGAGGTCCAATTACTAATTAATCGTATCTATAACAAATTTCGAGGTCCAATTACTAATTAATCGTATCTATAACAAATTTCGGAATTAAAAATTTCTTTTGGGAAGGTCTTTTGAGCGAAAACGTCTGTAGCGCTTTCCATATGTTTTGAAAACTGCAGGAAACGTTTGCAAAGGAAGCCATTAAAGCGCGCGTAATTGACGTGAAAATCACGTGGGTATCCAATTACAGGTGTCCAATTACAAAAAGTTCAAATTGGATACCTGTAATTGGACACCCACGTGATCGCGCGTCGATTACGTGACAAATAGGCGCGCGGAGAACCAATCACGATCGAGAATTTTGTTATAGATACGATTATCATTATTATTATTATTATTATCATCATCATCATCATCATTATTATTATTATTATTATTATTATTATTATTAACCTTTTCTATCGGGTTTCACCGAAGGGTGAGAAACTTGACAAAAAAACTAAAGTGACTCTCAAAACTATCATTAAGCTTATATTAATAACCTCATTGGCTGGTCGTTATCTCGGTAATTTGTGGTTCTAACTGTGCTCTTTCTTAGTCACTGTCAAAAAATAATGTGGCTTGGCTTCCCTGTAGTAGTTAATCTTTCAAAATTACCATCAGAGGAATGGGTCACAGACATGCTTATAGCACAATATAACTGAGTTAAAGAAATGAGGGGAATATGGAGACTGACTCGGTCAATATGAAATATCTCCTCAGGTCCTGCAGCTAGACTGGAGACCCCTAATGAGAGATTCTTTCTGCTACGCCCTGTCAATAGGAGTTTTTTCGTGGTTTGCGTGGGATGGCAAGTTCGAGCTGTATGAGTCCTGTATTCTCCTAGCACTTTACTTTTTTTATATCCTTTTAATGAAGTTCAACTCCCAGCTAATGGGTCTCATGGCTGGACCAAAGTAAGTCACTCATAAGCGTTAATTAAAATGTCTGTTTTAGTTTCCTAATTGCAGAACTCTTCTCAGTTGTCTTCTCGACTAATATTTAATCAATTAGGTTAATCCGATTAATAACGATTGAATCGATACGTTCTTTCGTGTGCATACTTACGAATAATGATACTGATTTCTTTAAAAAAAATATAGCGTTTAACTGTTATTTGTTTAATCAATAATAATAAACATTCATGATTCATTTATGTAAACTGATTCAGCGCCCATAACGAAAATCTAGTTTCTTCTCTAAACTTCTGTAAAAGGTATTAGATCCAAGAAGACATTTTTTAAAGAGGGTTTTATAATGCGACCACACATAAAAAAATGACTGAGTAAAACAAAAGTTATACCTAAAAGACCCTGAAAAAACGTTTAAAGAATAGGTATAAAACTACGTTAGGTTTTAGTTTTTAGTTTTGTTAAGCCTTGTCTATAGAGCGGTTTACAATTGAGCATCGGCGTCAGGAGTAATGGGCTCCTGGCATCGCAAAACCAAAACCAAAGCAATTACTCCAGCCAATCAAAACAGGCGCAAAGAGTGCGATGAGCCAATCATAACTAGAAGCAATTACGTAACCGGCGCGGGAAAATACGGGCGTGCAAGTCGTGGTTGGTTTTGGTTTTGCTTCTCACTGGTTGAGAAAGTGGCGCGAGTTTTGCTGGGCAGTTACAGAGCAAAGCAATGCAAACCCGAAGTAAACTCAATTTGCTTTCGATGCTCGATTAAAAACCGCTCCATGTTCAATAAATGGACCTTTCAATTTGTTTTAAAATTTTTTTCTAACGTAGACGCATTGTGTCTTGTTGGTCACTAAACAGAGTCATCTCAAGGGATGAAGAGCTTCCGCTGAATTCTTACACACTGTTAGTACATCTCAGTTTCCTTTTCCTTCTTCTTTAAGCCAAATGATAAAGAATCAGCTTAAACTGCTAGGCATAAATATCTCATTTGTCATGGCAGGTATTTCACTGTAACTGGGAGAAACAAGCTCGAGTTTAAATGTTACGCATAAATGTTAATCCTGGCTTCTGAGAAGTACGCTTTTAGTGGCACCTAGAAATGCTTCAACCACCGTTACAATTATTATAACTTAGTCATGTCCAAATTTCTTAAAAAACAAACCAAACTTTTTTAAAACAACAACGATATAGCAGTTAGGATAAATACTTCGGTAAACCAACATAACATCCCAAAAGGTGATAATGAAACACTTTCCTTCGATAGCAACGTGAACTATTTTCAAAGAAGCTTTCGTAAAACTTCCTCAACCTAACCATATCTGCAATCTTGAAACTGTAAGCATGCACAAGTTAAGTCAGGCACCACTCCTGTCCAACCTTTAAGATCTTTTCACCCGACACACTTTTTCTTTAGTTCTTTTCTTTGCGATGACTTTCGGGACCATTTATGTTGTTAGGAAAGGAGGACAAGTCAGTCCAGCTCAACAGACTGAAGTGACACAGTTTGCAAGTAGTGATATTGAAATTCAGGCAGACCAGGACGCTAATAGTTCATCTGCTGCTGTACTTCAAGGTCGCCAAGGAACACCAGCTGGAAAGCTACCTCCTATACCATCTGTGGTAAGAAGGCACTCTAAATTCGAGTGCAACGAGGAATACTTAACTTTTGAATGAAATTCACTCCGATATCACCATTAATAAAACACCACCATTTCTCAGCCTGTGTATATACTCACACAACTGGAAACGCAATTTCTAGCTAGATATCGTGTGTAACATGAAACGACGGCCAGCTATCAAAATGAGACGCGCCTGTCCCAGGCGTTCAGGTAGAGTGGAGTAGCGAAAATTAGCATGCCTACAAAAAATGGTGGGATCGGAAAACAACAAGATGATACCAGAGAGTGGGCGCTTTCTTTTCCCGTCACCGCGTCTTTATAATGACATCTACAAAATAACCTGTTATCTTTTCTAGTCCTCTCGGATAAGGACGAAAAACCGTAGGTCCCTTCTCACAACACTTGTTCCTAATAATCTGTGGGACGTTAAATAACCCACACACTGTTCGAAAAAGAGTAGGGAATATTGTCCCCGGTGTGGTGGTCTATCTCTATCTTTCATCTGTCTTTCACATTTATGTGTGGGTTGGGTGGGTGGGTGAGATCAAATATGGACTCAGATAGCGGCTGCCAGAGGCCACTTTACATGCTGACGTCCGATCTCCGCACGCCATAGACGAATTGTAAACCGCCATGAGATAACGTGATTTGCGCGGTGTATAAATACATTACCATTATGCATTTGCGCTGGTTTTCGCTGTTCCCAGTTACCTGAACATCTGAAACAAGGTGAAATGAGATAGGCAGTTGTGCGCTTGGTTTTGGTTTTGGTACTGGTTAATTGTTATAACTCAGCGCTTTTGATCATTTTAATGTTAAAAGGCGCTATACTAAGTAAATAAATTATTATTATTATTATTATTATTATTATTATTATTATTATTATTATTATGTTTTTCATATTTCAGTCTGTCTACTGGGATTCTCTGGGAAATGTTTGCAATCACCCCTTGTGCCTCTTGAAAAACGAAACAATTTGAAATTACAATCTGGAGCAATCTAGTATCTCCATTGGAAAGGCTTTTTAAAGGTTCAAGCGACAGCCTTATTCTTTCCTTACAGACTCACTGCTTAGTGTTTACATAGTGATAAGAATTATTATTGTCAAATTCTTACCAATTACTTTTCTTAATTACTATCACATATAGTTGTAATTTACATTTTACAATTGTAAAATATTATCGTAATTCAGCCATCGGGCTGCAAGGGTAATTTTAATAAACTATCTATCTATCCATCTCTAGCCTCCAATCCAATTCAACCTTCCTTTATTTTAACAGTGAAAGTACAAACACAATAAATTGCAATGATGCAGGGACCTGTTTCTCGAAAGTCCCGGTAACTTAACGGGCTCGAAACCATATTTTGAAGTCAAAATCTTAAGAAAAGTAGGATGTGTTGTGACCTCTAATAAAGTGCATTTTGTTTCTTTAGCTGATAACTTTACTGTATAATTTTCAAAACCTTTGAAACTCCCATCTGGAGTGGAAAACAAAACACCTTAACGAGCCCAGTAATTACCGAGAGCTTCGAGAAACGGGCCCCAGGTCATGATAGTTTTGCCTATTTATCTTGCAGGATAGTCACGCAGCAGTGGACCACTCTAACATGAATTTAATGCCATCAAATAGTAACGGTAAAGGGAAATTTACGCACACCAAACAAGGACAGTTCTCCAGATCATTTGTGAGTAATAATTTTTAAATTGCTGTACATTGTGCTTAGTAAACATCGGCTTTTTCAGTGTTGAGGTATCAAGAAACGTTTTGCGTCTTTCGTCAGTTTTCTGTTGTCGCACCAGAAATCCTCAGAGGTGTGAAAACAATGTTACATCAAAGTTACAAAGTTAGTTTTTGTGTGCGCACGCAACATATGTAGCCGAATTGTGTACAGCGCTAATGAATCCATCGGAAATTTATTTTCATTCTCCAAAGCAAACTTTGCTTCTACAACAGATGTTGGGTTTGCGCACATGTTGCGAAATACTTCAGTCTTGAGTAGCTGTAATAACTGTCATGACTTTCTTCTTCAACAACTTCAAATTTTCTGTTTTAGTGTACTCGAATACATTGTTATTCAGGGCCGATTGTTCGAAAGCCGATTTACCCTAATCTAAGATTAAAATTTAACCAAGGAGTTTATTACTCTATCCACGAGCGTTGTTCAACGCTGATGTTCTGCAAAATATTAGATTAGAGGACGTCAATCTTGAAAAGCAAAAGCAGCAAAAGAAACTTTCATCCCGCCCCCATCAAAAGTTGAAAATGCAACCAAAGTTTACACTAATCCCGGATTAAGTTAATCGGCTTTCGAACAACAGGGCCCTGTAATATGTTTGTGTTAAAACAATTTGAGTGCTAGGAAGGAAAGTTACATGCCGTGCAACAGTATTGGGTACTAGATGAGCCTTATAAGGAATAAGATAGTCGTTAGCTAAAAAGCTAAAAAAGGTCAAAGGTAACAGCAACGGACAGCTGTGACATTTTACTAAGCATTGCAGTGAAGAATATTGAAATAAAGTAGGTCAGTTGTTTTTAAGGCAGCCCACTTGCATTTCGTAGGTAGTTGTTAGCATGCAGCTGAGGCAGAAAGGAAGACTGGAAGTTGTGTTTCAGGGATGGAACAGATCGCTGGAGGCTGAAGGCAGATTGGTTGTAGAGACAGGAAATTAAGATAGATAGGCAGTTAATTATCCCGCGTAATCGCGCGGAATATCGGCTAATACTTAGCCGACGAGGCCGTAGGCTGAATTGGCTAAAATCAGGCAATATTCCGCAAGATTGAGCAGGATAATTGTTTATCATTCAATACACTGATAATAAAGCACAGTTTACTGAGTTTATAACAGAAAAAAATGGAAAAACCGCCATATTTCTCCCCAACGCACTAAATTACGTATACCGCAGGATATCTGTCGAGTACGCGCGACGTACATCAAGTGCAAGATGGCCATATTTGGAAAGTGTTACGAAGTGTTGAATAATAATTAAATACGTTCCATTTGGAAGGCAGTTCTCACTGTTTTATCCCTTAGGTTGAGTTCATTCTAATAGCCTTTCAAAATTGTCGATACATACATAATTAGCTACTATCGGAATCACTGATTTCAGGCGATACAAGAGATTTTTGAATCGATCGAGAGCAAACCGAAATTGGCGTGAATTTACTGCAAATAAATTAATGATTTTTTTTCAGTGAAAGACAATTTTCAAAAATTGAAAACAGCCACCATAAAAGGCGGACAGTAAAAACACACACATTGAAAAACTGAAAGGCTGTAACTTAGTGTGCGTTTCTCGAAACTCCCGAAAGCATTTCGGGCCCGAAAAACTATTTCACGTGCATTAGGTTCATTACGAGAAATTCGATTTCTAATATTTTTAATGATCCATTAAGAAAGCACACTATAAAAATGAGAAATACATTGGGCTAGTTTGTTCAAAAAGCTCGTACCAAAGGATATCAAACCGACTTGAAAAATACTTTTCGGGCCAGAAATGGTTTCCAGAGTTTTAAGAAACGCACGCCTGAGACATCACACCTCGGTGAAGGCAACTTTTTCAATGTGCTTCTCGTCACTGCTTTTCAACCCTTAACATTGATATGCTCATAGCAATTAGTCGTAAACTATTTGAGGCTTCATCATTTAAACCAAGTTAAAAATGTTCCTGTCTCTACATTCGATCGGTCCTGTTTCCAATCACAGATCAATCTCTCCCCGGGACACAGCCAACATCGGTCGTCGTCTTCTATCAAGTCTCGGCTCTCAGTGTCGTTTCCTGTTCTAAGAGATCTTTATGATGACCCTAAGGCACATCGCAGGAGCTCAATAGGCCACATCGGTCACACGGAGGGTATCAGGATCAAATCCGTGGCGCAGCAACAAGTATTGAGGGAGTACAGGCGACGATCAGAATTCATAAGCCAGCAGAACCCAACAGTTGCTGTTGTTCATGTAGATGACAATGGTAATGCCCATACGGTACCTTTGGATCAAGGCAAAGAGGCTAGGGACTCTATGGTCGATGAAGCTGAAGACGAAGAGGAGCAAAAGATGAAGCCGTGCCCATGTCTTCCCGCGGTATCTGCAGAATTCCCGGAGTATCCAGAGGAAGGAGGTTGCTGTGCTGGATTTAAGTACTTCCTGGGATGGATTTTATTTGTGCTGAGCTTTCCTTTCCTCTGCGCTTTCACCTGGACCATTCCCGACTGTAGCAAGGCGTATAACCGCAAGTACTTCCTTGCTTCGTTTTTTATGTCCATTGTGTGGATAGCGATTCTAAGCTTTGCCATGGTGACATTGGTTGGACGATCAGGTTGCATTTTGAGTGTGGACAAGTTTACCATGGGATTGGTAGTGATCGCCATTGGTACCAGTGTTCCAGTAAGTTGCTAACAAAATTGTCATTACGGTAAAATAGATACGAAAACCGCCTTGTAGGAGATGTGGGTGATTTAAGGATATCTTCGAGGATTCTTTAGGTAAAGCTTGTGGGAAATGTTTCCCCTATGTCTGTTAATTTCCCACGAACAGAAGCCTGCAATATGTTTTACTCCTCATTTTAGAGCGGTTTTCAAATGAGCATCCAAAATAAATTGCGTTTGCTTTCGTTTTGCTTTGATTCGCTCTGTGATTGGCCAGCAAAACTCGCGCCACTTTCTCAACCAGTGAGAATCAAAACCAAAACTAATTGCGACTTGCACGAGTGCATTCTGCGCCGGTTCCGTGTAATTACTTTGAATTCTGATTGGCTCATTGCGCCGTGTGCCTCTGTTGTGATTGGTCAGAGTAATTGCTTTGGGTTTGGTTGTCTATTCCAGCTGATTTATAATGTATAGAGAGCTAGTTTTTAATGTTGAGGCCGGATCCATCTCCGTTTCTGACAAGAACTCACAAAAAAAAAAACAACAACAACAACAAACAATGAAAAAGTACAACAACCAACAACAGTGAGAGGAATTTATTGTTTCACCAACACAGAAAGAATTCCCTTATTTTCCTTTGTTTTATTTCTCTTCACTATTTCTGTCCCAAATCAAGAAGGCGTTTCTCGGCTGGCCGAGGGACATTTGGGGAACAAATGCGCTTTTGCTCCCCTCGCACGATAGGGTATTTCAGTATAATAATCCTTATTAATTGCTGGCTACTACAATGTTCTTTCCCCGCGATTTTTAATGCAAATAGGAAATCTGAGTTGGACTTAAACTCAATAAATCTATCTGTTTTAAAACAAATCCAGACCTTGTGTAAATCCACTTGTGTGAATATGCGATCATGATACAACCTTATAAGTATAGCTCTTTCTCATTTCTTTTTCGAGGATGCTCTGAGTTCAATTATTGTCGCCCGTGATGGGTTTGGAGATATGGCCGTCTCAAACGCTATTGGATCAAATGTGTTTGATATCAACCTTGGTCTTGGCCTGCCGTTTGTTATCAGGGGCTTGATTGACAACTTTGAACCTATTCACCTACTCACAAAAGAGGAAGAGGTAAGGTTTGTTGGTCTCCTATTGAAATGGTAAAAAATGTAGTGAACATTATGTCTTCATAACTGAACGCCAAAGTAAATGACCCAACGGCAAGTTTCCCTAGTACGAGTGCATGCTCTTTTTTTTTTTAATTAGTGGGACAAATAAAGACATGCAATGGGACTCTGGGTTTGGCTCTAGTACAACTGATGGCACCATTCAAGCTATAATGTATCAGTCAATTCCAAAAGCGCCCATCCCCCCCCCGGGCATACCCCGGGTATTTGATCCAAAATTTGTCCCGCACGGTGGGGCATTTGACTTTCGGTTAAACATTGGTCGGCGGTCGCCAGCTAAAGGGTTTCACGAAGGTTTCGCGCGCAAATATTCATTTATTCACCACGGGAGCCGCTTCGCTCCCTTCACTTCAATATTCCGCGTAGGTTTTGCGTTGTTTACTAAATATACAGTTAATATGCCTTTATTCAAAGTTTGGAGTGCCGACCAAAGAGATCGGAAAAGAGTTTTGGCGCACAATTTTTCGGATTTGGTTTGAAAAAGGTAAGCGATTTTAGAATAAAATATTCATTATGAGCGGGGAGCTTGCCAAAATGCTTCATGCAGCGAGTGATTTGCTATAGATTTACACTCGATTTACCCTTTTTGAGGCTCTGACAGTGGGGAATTTGACCGTCAAAACTGGAAACGCAGCGGGGCATTTGCTCAAAATTTTTCAAAAAAGTCAAATGCCCGGGTGTTCGCCCGAGGGGGGAGTGGGCACTTTTGGAATTGACTGATACATTAAGTCAAAGAGATTCTGTGGACGTAAGAGTAGCAAGGACTGAGTGGGCCCGGATTAAGGTGATTCCTCTTAATTGCATGGCGCAGCCTTACTGCGCATAATTTATGGCGTCATTTAGCACGCGCGCGTGCGCTCGTACACGAGAAACATTGCGAATATGCCTTGACATTGAGCTTTTTCAGCTGAAATTTTCCCTTTGTCGTCGTGTTGTAAAGAAACGAGCACGGTGACCCCCCATTTTTATTGGTGTAATGTACTCATAATAGGCACACGAAAACCATATTTTAAGGAGAAAAAAAGTTTAATAGTAGAAGTTGCATTGTTTATATATAAATGAGGTGAAACTCTGCGTTTGGAGCCAGGAAGGAGTTTGATATGATGACGAAGTGGTCCAATTTCCTTATTATTTGCAAGATCGGGCAATTTGAAATCACAATACTAAAAAAATATAGCTCAGAAAAATAATTAGGCTCTAGTTTTCACAACTATTCATAGTTTTTGCTACATAATAACAGCTTTCTTCAGTTGTTCATGCTTCGAACATTTCTCGCAAAACTCCGTAAAAACACTTAGAACAACGAGTATGCAGGGCGAAAACAAGCACGGTGACCCCATCTTTTTATTGCATTTTTTCAATGTCCTATGCATGACTATCAATTGTGCCAAGTCTGAAAAAATTTTAATAGTACATCCTTTTCAGGGGAATTACCTTAAAAAGGTGTGCCGTGGGGTAAAAGAAGTTCCCTAAGATGGGCTCCTTCCCTTTGTGCACTAAGACAATTAACAGTTATGGTTCCTTGTACAATGCGAACCCGATAGCTCACTTTGGAAAAAACTGCAATAGAGAGTGCCGCGTGAGGGATTGTGGGATTGTTTGTGGGGACGCGACTGTTTCTTCGCAATATGCGTCTCCCCAAAAATCCCATAATAGTTTGCGCGGCCACTCGGTCCGAGTTTTTTCTAGAGTAGGCGTTTGCCTTTGGCCAGAAACGCCAGTAAGCCTCAGACAGACTTGTTTTTGTTTTCGTTCACAGTTGACGTTTACTGTTTGTCTTCATAGGAATTGCTCTCCGATGGAAGTCTTGTCATGGTGCCACACGTCAAATTTGGTTTTATTCTCCTGCTAATTCTTTTTATCGCCCTTGTGATTTTTGCGGGGATGCGTTTTAAACTTAACAGAATAGTTGGCATGTCTTTTTTCTTGATGTACGTCGCGTTTGTAGTGTACGCTTACATTCAAGACATGCTGTGCGAATACAGTTGTTGACCAACGAGATTCCCTTTTGCTCATAGCTTTTTCTCTACCGTTCATCCTTGACTCTTGTACTTTTTTTTAGATATTCATATATTTTTTCCTGTACGTATTTTGTTTTCTTTCTTAATCCACTTCAACCTATTTCTTTGACTTAAGAACGGAAAATTTAGTCATAATCTAAACAATCGCTTCATTTATCTCGATTCTACGAAAGATTTTATTTGAAATATCATTTTTATACAAATTCCGCTTATTAGAGGCAAAAAGAACACATCTCACTAAATTTGAAGTTTTCAGTGGTTCCCCTTGATGTTACGTTTGTAATACAACTTGCTTTTAAAAAAAACTTTGACTTTTAAAGGGAACAAATATGAGATGTGTGTTATAGATGTGTTTTCAGCAATACTTTGGAGAAACTGACGAAAATTAGGTACTTAAACACATTGTCTTAGATGGTATTGAGGGGGATTTGAGCAACATATAACTAGAATACTTACTAGTCTTAATATTGTTTAACTTTAACGATCATGCAGATTTTGCAGAGAAATTGTTTCATGTTGCTTGAATTTTCTAAGGTTCTTCTTTCAGTCATGCAGTCGTTTTTGTAACCTAGAGTACAGATGTTTATGTAAAGAAAGATGAAGAGAGCTCTTTTGTAAATTATAAGTTTCCAAAAAAGTTTTAAACAAGTTTGAAAACAACCATACATAAGTTTATACCAGCCAAGTAATACTTTTGTGTTCATCGCAATGACGCTGGCTCTGTTGTTGAAAATTAAAACCTGTTTTAGGAAAACCTGGAATCAGGCGTATTCTTTTCGCTTAGCGTGAAAATCATCCCTTAGCCTGCGAACGCAGACGTATTTCCTGCCGTTGCTTCTCTTCAACCAGAAATACGTCTGCGTTCGCAGGCTAACCATCCCCACAATTTCTATCGGAAACGCGACCGAATGACGAACAAACAAAAGGCCGTCTAACATTTGTTCGCATTCGCAGGTTAGTTTTAGGAACGAAAGAAAACCCCTTGCATTTGCTACCCGCTTTTTTATTTTGGATGCTAATAGCCCTTGCTAAGACCCTTTTCAACATAGTCATTAACCACTTGAAAACAAGTTTGCAAAAGGAGATACCGTGCGTAATCCGGCACGCCTAGTGTTGCATTCAACTACTTAGACCTTGTAAACCCATCACGTGATTTTAAGTTTAAGGGGATTTTACAGTTATCAAAGTTTGGCAGGATACAATGAGCTCTCCCTTGGCAAGGAAATAGCTCTGTCTATCTGTGTTTAGAGTTCAGTTTTACAGTGAGCTTTCAAAATGGTCACTCTGTAAGATATGCCCCTCTTAGACAGAAAAAACAGAAGGTTTCGTCCTCAATGAATTTCATTAGTCTGTTTTCGACTAACGCTCTAGCTGAATGGGGCAACAATGTTGCGGCAACATTTGTGCTCGCGCAAGTTTCCACGATGTTTCCCCGTTTAGCCACACCAGAAAACATTGTTGCGGCAAAAAAAAAATGTTTCTAAACTTCCTCAGAAACATTTTTTGTTGCCGCAACAATGTTTCCTCGGGTGGCTAAACGGGGAAACATCGTGGAAACATGCGCGAGCACAAATTGTTGAGGCAACATTTTGTTGCCTCGTTTAGCCAGAGCTTAACCTCTCTTTGAGGTGGACATCTCTGGCGCAGAGAAACAGAACTGATAACTGAGGTGTTCGCCACAGGGAGATTACAGCCGACAGGTGACCAGACAAACAAAATGTCAGCCTGGTAGTGTTTTTCTGAGACCGTGCAAGCAACAGTGGCGTGATGCTATGGAAACAATTTCCACAAACCTAGGACTGTCATGGTTTGTGCAGTGCTCGTTTTTCCAGGCCCGTTAGAGTTTATGTGGGTCTTTATTTCATAGTCTCCTTGGTTGGACAACTTTAGGAGCCGGTCCAGCTGTGCGTGTTAAGGTGGCTCCCACCTGTTTCTAGCACTTTCCACCTCTTGTACTTTGATAGATCATCACTACCAATCTTCATAAGTTTTTACCTTTATAGTGGTATCAAACAAACACCCAATCTTTGGTGAATAAGTCATTAAAAATTTTCTACTCAATAGCTTACCATAGCAACAATATAACCTGTTTAAGTTTAAAAAAAATTGTACTAGTGGATTCAGAGCCACCTTAAATTATCGAAAATTTAAGGTGGCTCTGAATCCACTATTTTTCTTTAACTTTGCAAATAGTTGTATTTTATTATGCTAATTATTTCCCAACAATAAAAAATGGGAGTCACCGAACTCGTTTTTGAGTTATTGTGGCTTAAAGCTAAAATTAGGGGTGTTTTAAACAGGTTACAGTGTTGCTATGGTGACCAATTATGTCAAAAAATGTTTCATAACTTGTTCACCAATGATTGGGCATTTGTTTGATACCACTATAAAGGTAACAATGTACAAACATTGGTAGCAATGATCCATCAAAATAAAGTGCTGAAAAATGCTGGAAGCCGATGTGAGCCACCTTAAGAAGTGTGTCGGCCCATTGGAAACTTTGCAGTCAACTCTCTTACAGCGGACACCACTGTAAGGCGGATACTATTTTAAGGTGAGCACTACCGTAAGGCGGATTTCACTGTAACAATTGCTAAACCGATATTATTACCACTGTTTCCTTATTTACTAATAAGTATCAGGCAGGAGCGATAGTTCTGCTGCCGCAGCTGGTTTGAAATTGAGGCTTCGTAGCTACCGTAGCAGCGCTCAAATGAAAAAGTCCCTTGTAACAGGTTTGCTTGTTTTAGCCTCATCCTGTTGTTTTAGCCGAATATCATTTTTTTTTCTAGTTTTTAAATAATCTGGAGAGCCCCACTGTAAGTAGGCCAGTCAAAGTTCCCCTCTGAGAGAAACTTCTTTCCTGTTCTTTGTAACGACAGCCTTCTCATCTGCGTGATCTCGCGCGTATATTTCGCGCCAATATTTCTTGAAACATCCCAACATTCATTGCAAGTTCAGTTCGTCCATCTTGACAGTTGACACGCCATTTGTGTCGGAAAAGAACACTTTTACAGGTTTGTAACTGTATAGTTTTGAGTATTTCTCTCCTCTTCTTGTATTGTTTGTGTATTGCTGACATAGAGAATAACTTAGATTTCTTAATTTGTCTTTTTAATAGTACACAAATCGACGCACAATCAGTGATGTCATGTCGTGACGTGACGAATACAAAGCTCATTCCAAAGCCAAGGTAAACTTCATTGATAGTAGCATTGTTGTGAAAGTTAATCGATCTTGGTAATTAAATATTATTACGTTTCTTGATTGGCTTCCTTTGAAACAAATGAAGTCTCAGGAAAGGTTTTGCGCAAAGCACCATACATGACGGCGTAAGAGATTAGCATGCATAATTAAATTATTTTGCAAATTATTAGTTTGAGTCAGGGTAATACTTAACGTCCTTCACAGCCATTGTTTGTGTCGGTGCTATTCTCCCTCTCCACCAATGTCTGCTGAACCAAGCCGAACATTCCATTCCAGGAACTGACCAATCACATCGTGGCTTTTAAATTTTGATGGCTTAGTTCCTGTAGCCTCCTTTGTGGCTTTTGTTTGTGTCGGTTCTATTCTCCCTCCTGATTGGATACTCAGACACATTAGGAATGGAAAGTCTGGCTAGGTTCAACCAATGTTGGTGGGGAGGGAGAATAGGACCAACACAAACAATGGCTGTGAAGGAGGAAATTTTTGGGGGTCAGTCAGTGTGAAACAAAACTCTGCTCATAGCTAGGACTTATAAGTCAGTCACTCATTCAATTCCAAGCTTGAACCCCCCCCCCCCCCCCCCCCATCTGTTCCCCAAAACAATTGCAAGTTGTGCACATTTTGTTGTCAAAATCAAACAAATTTTATTCCAGAAAATATCTGTACTGTACCCACGTGGAAGGATTTTGGATCAGATCCCTCCACCCCTCTGGAGATTCTAAATTTGTCTTATTCTTTCCTTTGTAAACTTTTGCTGTTGTTATCCTCATGACCTTGGAATTTTCAATGACCTTACTTGGTAGAGGCATGGATTTTTTCTAGACTCACATCAAAAGAGAGAGATACTGAGTTTCAAAGATCTCCTAAGTCCCACATGTAACTTGTTTACTGTTCAGTTTTGTTTACAATAACAAAAGTCATAAGTAGCTTGTGGGATACTTGTTTACTTTGTGATACCAGCTACTTTCATAGAAAAACAGCATATTGACTATATGGCAACAGCTGGAATCCTTGGCTACTTTTTGCACTGATCCCTGCCTACATCAAAAATTAGAATCAGCCCTGACTGTTCTCGATCTTTCCTTCACAGCTCAAGACAAGGAGATTCAGGACAAGACAAGACGTGAGATAAAAGCTTCAAGTAAAGACATTTGATTTTAATGTCATCCAGAACCAGGTAAACACTTGTGTTTTTTATGCATTGATCAAATCAAAATGTCGCTGTCATACAGACATCACCCAGTCATGTAGGAATATTAGTACCAGTTTTTTTTGTGATCAAATAAGCCCCAAATAAACCAAATGTGACCCCCATGAGAACAGCTAACAGTGAGGATGGAGGGTTTTTTTTAACCCCTTCACTCCCAGGGGTGACCAGTATTGAAATTATCTTTACAATTTTAAATACGCTGTCAAGCAGAGAGGTTATGAGAAGTAAGAAAATAATCAGTTAGTTGGTAAGGTCTTGATATATAACACCAAATTCTCAAGAATAGTCAACAAAGAAATGTATGATATTGGTCAGGAGAATTAGCTTTCTGATCTTGGGAGTAATTGGTTAATCCACCTCCACTTGCCCCTTGCTGAATGCTCTGGATGTGTCTGTGATAGCGATTTTTGAGTGGGCCATGTTTGTTGTTGCTAATCTGACCTTGATCTGTGGCTAACAGGAAAAAGTTCAAGTGATAGATCCTTTTTTTATCTTTTGGAATTAAAAAGTAGGATTACTTTTGCAAAATTTATGGTATAGTCATGTTAGCCTTGGATTTAGATTGGGATTTTACAGCTTCAGGTATGGCTCTTGTATTGATCATTGCATTGTATGGCTTTAAACCAAGTTCTGCTTAATTAAAAGCTCCACAGACATGCCTGTTAGTTCAAAGTCCAATTTTTAAGCTGTTATTAGGAAAACATGTGTAAAATACAGATTACGTTACTCACAGTTGTTTTTAGCACAGTTGTGAGGTGGATAAGAATCTTTTTTGAAGTGTCTGTTTTTGAAGTCAATTTTTTTATAAAAGTGACAATGTTAGCAGATACACAATAAATAATTATTATTTTTGTAACCCGTTGATGGTTGCACCCCTTTTCAGTTGTCTCTCTCAATGAACAACAACAATAATAATAATAATAATAATATATAATAATAATAATAATAATAATAATAATAATAATAACGATTTATTAGTAGTACTTCCACAAGGTGGCTCTTCACCTACTAATTACAAATCTCAAATCAAATCAAATTAAATCAAATGTTGGTTTTGAGGAGAGGGGAAAACCGGAGTACCCGGAGAAAAACCTCTCGGAACAGAGTAGAGAACCAACAAACTCAGCCCACATATGACACCGAGTCCGTGAATCCAACCCGGGACACATTGGTGGAAGGCGAGTGCTCTCACCACTGCGCCAACCCTGCTCCCCGTAAAGTCCATGTTAAGTACCAAAATGCAAAAACAATCATGATTACTTTAATCTTCAAAACTGTGAATTTTCAAATAAAACACACCAGTTGCTAATTACGAATGCCACTCCCACCCAAGCAAACTAAAAGCCAAAATTTTGAAAATTTATGTGGAAGTACATGGTATTATAATTATGTTATCATGTCCATGGATGAAATTGAAGCATACAAGAGGATTTGGGTTATAAGTTTACATCAAATTGTGTATTTATAAATTTTATGGCTGATGATATACATGTATACATGATGGAGATGGCAGCAAGCCCTCCTAAATAATTTCATATAAGCTCCTGTGTACATTAGAAAACTAAACTGTGTTTTTAAATTTCACTTCAATGAAAGCTTTGTACAAGCAATTCCACTTGGTATTTGCATCACTTTTGAAATAAATTTTCAGCCTGATCCTTGGACATAAGTTTTTCAAAAGGTTGTAAATTTACAAAGACTTCATTTATCACAGGCTTTAAACACAGGTTACATTATGCACCCAGAAGTGATCAAAGATTTCCTACAAAGTCAAAAGCTCACGTGAATTATGAGAAGGCAATGAACTATTGACTTTAACATAACAGAGGTTTGTCAAGGAAGAATGTAGGTTTCTTTGCTTTGAACTCTCCAACCTCCACTGCTGTGTTTTTGCGACACAGCTGAGTTCATTTTGAAACATTTTTAAATCTAAGTGTGTGACAAAATTCGTCAGATTATTTTATCTCTGCGAAATGTGGTTGCAATGATAGGGGACCAAAACTAGCCTTTCTAGGGGAAATAATAATAATAATAATAATAATAATAATAATAATAATAATAATAATCTTTATTATGCTTTTGTCAAAATACGATTAAACTAAAGTTAATAAAAACAATAGGCAAGCTAGGAAGCTAAATAGACCAGTAGGTTTTGAAAATGGGGGTCAAATGCAAGAATGCATCCAAAATTGTGGCTGGTTTTCGCCGGCACATAGCCAGTAGACCAAGCATTGTTCAATTGACCCATTGATGCATTGCTGAAAACTGAGTGACAATTTAAAGAAAGGTAAAATTAATTTCTTGAACGTTTTATGGCAAAATAATCGAATTAAACCAAAAACATCAATTTTTGTTAACGATAGTATTCAAGATCAACAAATAATACATCAAAAGATTTCTGCTCCCATCAAATGTGCCTGACCAAAAACGTTTCAAATTGAATAAACCCTACAAGTGACATTTGTACTCTAAACATCCACAGAACTGATTTCCAGTTCCTTGACTTGTTTGCGCACAGCTTTTGATATTTCTTGATCCATTAGAGCCTTACACAAACATAGAAGAAAATTTCAAATTTTGCCCGCAAACCATAGGCTTACCCCTTAGAAAAAAAATAGAAACTATTCAAGAACCTCAGAAATGGTCTTCTTGGCGTTGACCCACTCACCCAATTATTGTTAAATATCATTTCTTGATCCGTTTTAGCCATGCACAAACACAGAAAAAAAATTCAATTTTTGTCCCAAAACCATAGGTTTATCCCTTAGAAAAAATACAAAAAAATCAGAAACCTCAGAAATGGTCTTGCTGGCCTTGTATGCACTCTAAATCATGGCTAAATGCCATTTCTTGATCCATTTTAGGTACAAAAACCATAGGTTTACCCCTTTGGAAAAAAATAGAAAACATTTGAAAACCTCTCAGATGGGTTTGTTGGCCTAATGCGCACTCTCTAACTCATCACTAAATATTATTTCTTGATCCATTTTAGCCATGCTCAAACTTAGAAAACAATTTCAAATTTTGGCCTGAAACCATAGATTTACCCCTTTGGAAAAAATACCAAAAATTTGAAAACCTCAGAAGTGGTATAGCCTGCGAACGCAGACGTATTTCCGGTTGTCGCGACAACCGGAAATACGTCTGCGTTCGCAGGCTAGAAGTGGTAATGTTGGCTATAACAATGTAGAGAAAAAATTTCAAATTTTGACCCAAAACCATGATGCTTACACCCTTTTGGAAAAACAGCAGAAAATTTGAAAACCTCAGTAATGGGCTTGTTGGCCTAATGCACACTCTAACTCATCACTAAATATCATTTCTTGATCCATTTTAGCCATACACAAACTTAGAAAAAAATTTCAAATCTTGACCCTAAAGTTTGAGTGAAAACCGTGGTGTTACCCCTTTGGAAAAATACAAAAGATTTGAAAACCTTATAGATGGTCTTGTTGGCCTTGAACCCGATCTAATTCACCACTAAATGTTTTTTTTTTAATCCAATTTAGCTATGGACAATCATAGACAAAATTTCAAATTTTGACCAAAAACAAAAGCCATACCCCTTAGGAAAAATAAAAAGATTTGAAAGCCTCACAAAATATGTTGTTGCCCTTGTAACCACTCTAAATCATGGCTAAATATTATTTAGGAGACAGTTTGCAAGCTTTTTAAATCAAATCCATGAACCACAGAAGAGAAGAGTACCTGACTGAGCTTTATTAGTAGGGAAGACAATTTGGGTGCCATACTATGTGACAACTCAAGAACCAGTACTTTACTCTCAAACAGACAAAATGCTATAATTTTTATTTCTTTTTTACTCTAAGCAAAGTTATTGTAAGAGTAATTTATCAAACACAACTAGTGATACTACCTTAATCAGCATTGAAAAGTTAACAGAATCATAGCAAATGAATCTATTTTCCTTGTGGTGGATAAAACAAATTACAAAAGGTTATGTCATTTGAAACATGCATGCTTTACCAGAAAATAATTATATGTGACAAAGTCTTTTCTTATCCACTTCACTGTGCAAATCTAAAAATACATTATTGATGAATGGCAATGCATGTCTGTGGTGCTTTTAGTTGTTGTACAGTGGCCCTTGTATTTTAAATCAAATTCTTAACATTTCAAACCTAGAGTGATCAGGATGTTATTTCTCCTAAGGCTATTTTAACAGGGCTTCTGATCCCACACAATGCTCCTATTTTTGCCCATTTGACCAGATAATTTCCCGCTTAAATGTTATTTCGTAAAAAATGTGATACAGTTTGAAGAAAATTAACTAAATTAAGAACAAACCTACCAAATACTGATATTTATAATTTTTTTATCTCAACTTGGAAACATTGTCTGAAGATATGAATTAAAAATAGTGCAAGTATATATGATTCTCAGCTCATTAATTTTATCATGGGTAACCTGTTACCCAAAATTGCTTTTTCTATCAGATTAAAGTTTTTAACTGCCATATTTTCCAGCTTCAAGCATTTTTAACATAACAAATTTATGTTAGTGTTACCAAATTTATCTTAATTTAAGCACAAAATTTGCTTTTTGAGTTAACAATATTATTATTTTTGTACACTATCAGAATCCCTGAATAATGTAGTTGATTACAAACTAAGAGAAATTTGGTTATCTAGATGTTTCACTCAAAAAATTATCTCTACCAGTTGTAGAAAATGTAAGATTATCATTTAGGAGAGTGTCTATACTGACCTCATTATGTATAGAAATCAAACAATATTTCTTTTCAATAACATTTTTGGTGGGATGTTTGCAAATTAGGCGCTCTGCAATTTGACCATAACTATCAGAAACACCAATTTTTTTAAGCAGTAATTTCACCTAATGTATTCTCTCCAAATTAAGTACAAGTCAAAACAGTTGATTCTGGTGGTTGTGGTCATTTTAAGTCAAAGTGCAATAATGGCTTATTTTGTTACTCTTAGAAAGAATATTTTTGCAAGGGATTAGTTTCAAAAAAATGCAAATTATTTTGATTTCCAATATAAGGGCCACTGTTACAGTAATTTAGGGTAAAGAAATCACCACTGATTATTTATGTCTGCTCTAAAGAACTTGAAACACTAAGACACCACAGAAGGGAAGAAATTGATCTTTGTATAGAATTTTGGCTTATCATTTTAATTTTAGGTGACTGAGTGAAGAGTTTAAAGACAGTATGCGAATGCCTATAAACAATGAAAATCAGTTTATTTCAGTTCAGTTGACTTCAGTTCCCTTCCATAATGTCTTGGTGTTTCAATACACCTTTATGCGAGATGCTGTACTTCAGGATGCAAACTGTTGCTGTTACAAAATGGTTTTTTGGATGGAAATATACGATTCACTGGAACAAAACAAAATTTACTCTTGGACACACATCAAAAGTTACACTGGGACACAAATTATTATTATCAATATCTGGATGAAAACTGATATTACACTGGACAGCTTACTGCAAATTGAAATGTATTCTTCTCTTTAGACCAAACAAAACTTAGATTTGGACAGCTCACACACAAAAAAATGTTGTAATTTGGGATCAAAACAACACTCACATGAGAACAGCTGATAAATTACAATTCTTCTTCTCCTTGTACCAAAACAAACTTACATTTAGACAGCTCTCAAAAAAGTCATTATATTTTGGAATCAAAACAAAACTCACGTGAGAACAGCTCACAAATTACCTCTTCTTTTTGGACCAAAACAAAACAAACATTGGGTAGCTGCCCAATTCTAGTTACTCTTTTTGTCAGAATGAAAGAAAATTTACATCAGCCTACAAATTGAACTAACTCTTTTACCCAAAAATGAACTCTCACTAGGGTAAAGTTCCATCTTCAGAAAATTTATTTTTCACTGAGCAACTACCAACAGGTTGTATCTTGTGGATAAAGGTGTTATTGTTCAGTCTCAGTTGACTGTGGCATCCAGTATTTTTTGCCTGTACTGATTGTAATACACCACAATTATTCGTTTCAAGCGGTCTTTGCTGCTTGAGGATCCATCATGGTGTACATTTGTTTGTTCCTTGTGAGCAATTTTGATCATGGGGCACAGATTAACGTACAACATGGTGTATACTTACAGAGCTTAGGCTCTGTTTGAAATTTTTTGTGGTATTGCAATCAGTTGCTTTGAAAATGGTAATGAAATATTGGGTGTCATAGTCTAAATGAGACTCAATTCACACTGCAAAGTAATGATTGTGAACTTGTGATGGTGAATACAAGTTGATGGATGAACATTGCACGAATGGTTCTTCAGCATGTGGGAAATCTTTGTACACATGTTGGCAAACCATTTTTGTTGTGTTTACACATACAACTTGTATTCATCACCACAAGTTTGGAAACATTACTTTGCTGTGTGAATTCTCTGGAGCAGACATTGATTATCAGTGGTGGTTTATTGTGAGCAGAACTTGGTTTAGTCATTGACTTGTTATTTGTGTAGACAAGAGACAGAAGATAACTGTACACTTTTATTGAATCTTTGTTGATTGAAAAAAAATATATAAATCTGTGTCCCAGCCGAGTTGTTTCCACTCTGCTCCAAGTTGGAAGTGTTTCTTCTGTCCTCATTAAATATTCCAACTTTGAAATCCTGGTTTGTTTTACCTGATCCCCTCTTCTCAATGAAGGCACTTGAAGCACTTAGAAGATTGAGCCGCATGCTGTCAAGTGGAGATGGCAAAGGGAGGGGAGGGGAGAGTTCGCTCTTCATGTTCCAAGAGTTTCACTCAACTACGTCAGAATACCACACCCAGTTGAAATAAAAATCGAAATTGTTATGCAAAATGATTTTGCCTTCAAGATGTGTGTTTTCAATCAATGTATCGAAGAGAAACTTCTGAGTGGACGAGAAAAACCGACATGCTCAAATACAAATCATGTTCGGTACATATCCTTGAATGCCAAGGTCAGAATCAAACCCAGAATACCGCTTATCTGACTTTCCATCCAAACCTCTCACCAACCGTCCTTCCACAAACTTCACCAAAGAGCACAAGTCACTGAGATACTACTCTGCGGTTGATACAAGTTAAAGTCTTTTTGAGCATTTCAATTGAAATCCGAAGAAGAATTGGCGCTTTTGAAGCGAATGGTTGCCTGAAATAATTTAGAAACTCTTCGTGCAATGAAAAGTTGATTATATTAAGAGAAGCTGCGAAACCCAAGTAGTGTTTGTTGACAAAAAATGCTAAGGTTTGTTTTATATTTATTTCAAAACTGCTAACGTTTATTTTGTTTATTTTAGTTATCCTTATAGTTGTATAATCGAAATCTGGCTAAGTTTCTAGATTTTTTCCAGGTTTTGGTTAGGCAGCGTAGCACCAAAATGTTACAATTTTGCGGGCATTGTATATAAATGCATCAAGAGTGTGAAACTCGTGATAGAATATGATTAGTTTTATTACGTTTTTTAACTCCTTTGCCGCTAAAATTGTGCAAAAATCTGTGAAAATTCGATTCGGCGAAAATAAAAACCAAATGTTTAATTTCATTTTTGTTGGTTTCAGCCGTAATTTAGCGATGCAGTTAAGTTAGATTTCTCTTTATCTCCAACCAGAGTCGTTTGTTTATTGTCTTTCAAATTCTGTAACGTCACTCCCGGGAATTGTATTTGGCGCAGTGCGTTGGCGTTTTAAATAATTAGCTAAGAAAAATAATAATTCTCTTGACAACCTCGTTCCCAGGGTTCTCTCCTACTCGTCCCCCTCTCTCTCTCGCTCCGGGGGACGAGTAGGAGAGAACCCTGGGAGCGAGGTTGTTCTCTTGAGTGATGTCAACAGATCTGAAGGCAGTAAACAAACGAATCTGACCGGGGTTTAGTAAATTTTATGTACTAAAAATCGGTCGTTTTGCAATCTATTTACAAACCTGAAAGTTTTAGGTTCAAATGAGAAAGGTTTAGGGAAATGTTTGGTCGTTTTTATTGTGCATGATTTTGGAGGTGAAGTCCGAAAATGGACCCACAGAAGCATCTGTAAAACTAAATAGCCGAAGTAGTAATCAAATTCTGCAGTTCTTAATGGCTAGCGAATAATTTGGATGAAGGCTAGTAAGGAGAATTTGTGTGTTAAGAGGGATTCTTTGAATTTGCAAATTTGAAAAACTTTCAACAAGTAGAAAATCTAACCCTTCTTCCTTACCCGTCTCTATAAATTTAGTTTAGAATTAGTTTTGAGAATTTTGATTACTATCGATGAAGACAATTTCAATTTCTGTAATCTTTAAATAAAATTGTGACATTTTAAGATAGAAACTTATTGTGGATTGTAATAGATGCAAATTTGTTGCCAAATTGGATGCGAAGTTAATTTCCAATTCAAAGGTATTTAAGGCTTAGTTTTAGTGAGCTTATTTTTTTGGTGCTTATTTTTTATGTTTATCATTTGGTGTGAACATTGAAATTATTTTTAATTTTTAAGTTAAGGAACGAAAAAAGTCTTTAACAAGTATCAACCCTTTAAGTAGATCTCTCAGATGACTCAGCTCAATTTGGTGTCGAATGTAAAATTCCAGTCAAGTCAGATTAGTGGTTTTCTGAGCCCTCAACAGACCCTACCATCTCAGGAAATGCACTGCCCATGATCTGCAACTGAGTACCCCTGTTTTACATCCTTAACATCAGAAGCTTTCCTGATACATTGATTCAAGACAAACATCTCCAAAAGCCAATTGTGATTAGCCTCCCTTCCCTGTAAGGTGTGGTAGACTGACATAGTTGAGTGAAACCCTGAAGACATGAAAAGCAAACTCTCACCTCGCCTCACTGTGCATTCTCCACTTGACAGCATGCGGCTGAATATTCAAAGTGTCCAAGTGCCCCCATCAAGAATTGGAAGATCAGATAAAACTCACCAGGATTTCTCAGTTGGAATATCACAGAGGACATCTGAAACAGCCCTTCTAAGAGCAAGAGTTTCCACAACTCAGCAGGGATGTTGATTGGCTAGATTTTGTTTGAGAATGTGCCACCTCAGCTCCTGAAATTAATCTAAAATAGCGAATGTTAACTAAATGTCGAAAGAGAAATAAACAAGCTCATTAATGCGGTGAAAGAAATAGAGTGGAAATAGTGTGAAAATGTTCCTAGACTTAGAAAAACTGAAAGACTTAGATTTGTTTGAATTTCTAAAAAGCTGATTCGTCAAAAACTGTGATAATTTCGTTATTTTCTGCTTAATGAGCTTGTTCTTCTACCTCAAACAAAGGAGGAAAACATTGAAAAACTGATAAAATTGTTTAAATTTCTTGTTGGAGTTGAAAATATTAATATTGTACATGTATCGAATAAATGCAACAAAAAAGTTTTATTTGGAAAGTTGAATGAAAGTATTTCAAAACTTAAGTTGAAAGTCCTTCTTTGTTTGAGAGTAGTTAAAATCTTATGGTCTCAGAAACCATCATGCTTTCCTGTAATCTATCTGAGGTTCATTGTAGATTTATGTGGCTGTAAATGGTTCATATGAACTGGCTGTGAATAGTACTGGCCAAAGTGAAAAAAAAAATTGTGAAAATTTATGAAAAAACTGAAATGAATAATGAACAAAAATCCCTACAGCATGATGATAGCTGAAACTACAAGGGACTTACCATGCCAAGTTGTGGAAATGGTATCTCAAAACTAAAGTGCAAGTTTCTCCATTGAGCAGTTATTAAATTAATAATCAGTATGCTGAACACAGAATGATTTGGCCTGATTTGGTCTTATCAACATCAAATTCAATAACTTTTTTATGGAGGAAATTGTTAGTTAAAAATAATTGTTAATTTTGGAACCATATGGTGTGTATTAATTCTCTTGCACAAATATTTGACCCACAAGGCCTGAAAATTAAAGTCCAAACACACTGAAGCTATGCTGGACTCAATTTGGCACTGTTTTCCAGTTATCAATAACCTTAATTGCTATTTCTAAAACTGCTCAATAGGAGGCTTGCTCAAAAAGAAAACTACAAGCTGACAACATACCAAAACAACTGAGTTTTTCATTTGCAAGC
Source organism: Pachyseris speciosa (assembly GCA_016490735.1). Taxonomy (NCBI): domain Eukaryota; kingdom Metazoa; phylum Cnidaria; class Anthozoa; order Scleractinia; family Pachyseridae; genus Pachyseris; species Pachyseris speciosa. The sequence continues at coordinate 382,224 of JAEMWC010000371.1, forward strand.
AAGTGGCTAGTGAATTTTGAACTGAAAACAGGATGCAATTTTGGACAAGTTTACAAAGCAGTTGTAGAGAAAGTAATCAAAGAAAATAAAAGATTGGTTTAAAAGAATAATGCGGTATTCAACATGTTACAAGTGTGAGACAAGGAAAAATCCAAGTCCCCAATGATAATCAAAACCACAACCTTTCAAACACCAATCACATGCCCCACCCTAACCCTTGGGGTGGGGGGGGCTACTAAAAAAATTAAAAATATAATATGGGGAGGCTCTGCCCCGAGGTCCGACCCCTTATCCTTTCATATACCATTTTTGAGAGAAAAACCCTTGTGTATACCTTCCATTGACAACTGGAACCCCTTTCGTATACTTTCCATTAGAACAGTACAGTCATGAGGTATGTGTGTTCGAAACATTTTAATGAAAGGCCCCTTTTTAATACCTAAATGGCAGAATTCTCTACCCTGTCATATACTTTGACTCGTAAAATCCCTACCCTTTCATATACCCGAAGCGTGAAAAGGTATCCCTTTCGGGCGGAGCCTCCCTGTATAGGCCATTATAGTAAGTATCTATCTCCTTTTTGACATCTTTCATATTGATCAACGAACATATTTTCTTCTTTTGAAAAATGAGAACTTTGATTCTAGATGACCCAAAATCTCTTTTCTAAACACCCCACATCCCATTATTTTTTTCCTCCAAATATCTCATGCCTATGATTTTTACCTAAACATCCGGTACAGCATGTCAACCCCTAATAGAGCCTAGCAAGTTTTCCTGTGGCCCATTGTTCAGAGCATCTGACTAATGTTTGAGTGGTCATGGGTTTGATTCCTGTTGATGACTTAGATTTTATTCTCTCTCCTACACCCTTGATGTGGGCATCATATTGTTACTATTTCAATTTACCTTTAGACATCAAAATAGTCTTAAAACAGTTGTTATTAATTTGAAGGTGATAAAGCCACTTGCATGCAAATGAAAGGCACACACACAGCAAATACAATGTTAGTGTTTACAGGGTTCGTACACTTTTCCGGCAAAAAATTCAAGGACTTTTCAAGGACTTTCCAGGACCCTACTTAGAAATTTCAAGGACTTTTTTTAATGACAATCTTACCTCAAAACCAAGAAAAATGTTTGTCTTAACATCTATGTTTTGGGTTTACAGATAGTGCAGATATTTTTCGATCTTGTTCAATAAAAAATCAAGGACTTTCAAGGACCAAAAACGAAACTCAAGTACTTTCAAGGCCTTGAAATTGGACTCCTGAAATTCAAGGGTTTTCAAGGGTTTTCAAGATGCGGACGAACCCTGCACACATGATGCTAGTGTTTACAACCGTACAGCTATGAGGACATCAAAGACCTGGAAAAATTAACTGGTTCTGTGAATCAGAGCAAATGAATTAAAAACCACTTGCAGGCATATGGTTTTTGGAAATGCTTACTTACTGAAAGCTCCAAAAGAGAAGAGTGGCACTAGTGTTACATTTAATGCATGATTAAATCTTTGTTGGGTCAAATTCTCTTGAATACAAATCTGTTCAGTTTATCCCAGGCAAAATTATCAAAAGCAACTTCACCCTCTCCTGTATTTTTCATGTGGCCGTTTTCATGATTGAAATTTTGGTTGAACAGTTTTAGTTTACATGGTATGTGGAATATTCATAAAAATTAATATTTATCAGGAGCTGAACAAGTGAAATTACCCTCACATCTATAACTCTGAAATGGGCAATTTGCCAGCTTTCCAAGTTAAAAATTAATCCAGCTATAAAAGTAAAAATAATTGAAATTGTAAAAAATGTTGACCATAAAATTCTTTAAAAAATCAATAATCTGATAATGGTAAATTCTGCTGAGTAGTGTTGATCAAAACTTTGTGCAACATAGCTGAACAGGTTGTAAACGGTTTGCTTTACCATTAAAATAAATGTTTACCCTGAGAACCACAACTAGTATTTTATGTTTTTGCACAATTTGACTTAAGAAAATCATAGGCCAACTGAAGGATCACGAGGGTGCAAATTTCTCTGAACATCACCTAATTTGGCAGACAAACAGATGGCAGAAAGATAATTGCAAAATATATCTCAGTGATGTGGGTCATGTGCCAATTAACTCTTGTTCTTTAATATTACTGTTGGATTATTTTTCAATTAGTAAGAAAAATTTGTAACAAAAGAAAAATAATGCTGAATTCCTTGTCTCAGGGTAAAGACTTAAATACATTGACAAGATTAAGCAGAGTCTAATTTGGAACCACCTAACAATACTTTGCATAAACCTAGTTATGATTTAGAAATCATATCAATAATGTAATTTAAGTGAAAAATTTGGAAACAATTTGGTGGCTATTCCTTTACTAAATCAGTTTTCAAATGAAGCATGTCAAGAACCAAACTGATTCAACAAATTAAAGAGATTTGTTATTGATATGATTTACAAGAATGTGCTTACCACATGTAACACCTATTTTTGATAAGCTTGTCACCAGGTCTTTTGTCTTGGTTAGTTCTCCTATAAAACTTTTTTACTGTCAGGCTGGTGTAGTGTGCCTCTATGTCTCTTCATTCCATCTCAGCTTGGTTGGGTCGATGCCTTTCTTCTGCTTGGGTCTCTCTTTTCTCCGCCTATAAAAATGAACCAAAAATATTGGTAATTGGTGCTTATTTCAGATGATTTCAAAAGTTAATTTCAATGTAAACTACATGCCATGACCCAATCTTATACAGTGCAAACTTGAAGAAACAAGTGCCACTTAGAAACATAACTCCCTTATGGTGTCACGTTGTCATGTTTAATGTTTATCCAAGTTTACTACTACAATCACAAGTCTTCATTTTTTGGACTTGAGGAGGGGGGAGGGGGGGTGGGTGGAGGAGGGCAGGGGAATTAAGACACTCGCACAAGACTGGTGATGTCCCTCAGTAGTAATAAAAGTAATAGTAATAAAATATTTATATATAGTGCTCAATCCACTATTTGTCCATGGCGCTTTACATTAAAAAAGATATTTAAAAAGCCAAAAAATCCTACAATATTACATCAATAAGTTAGAAATCATAAAAAAGATTTAAAATTTAAAAAGCTTGTTTAAAAAGATATGTCTTTAAATGTCGTTTAAAAATGTCTATGTCAGTTAGAGGCAAAAGGAAAGCTTGAAAAAGTAATTTTTTTAACTTGAATTTTTTACATTATAGGATTTGTTGAGATTTTCAGAAAGGGAAGATGAAAAATAATTTCTTGCCGAAAGTCAGGATGTAAACTAAGGCAAATTGGCTCCAAGATAATACCACTGTTATGCTCTGATGACTCCATACAAATCCTTTAAAATTTTACTTGGTTCATAACACTTTGATTACCAAGTAAAATTTAGAAGGATTTGTATAGAGCCATCAGAGCATAACAGTGCTAATATCTCGGTCTCAAACTAAAAGAAAATGCCAAGTTTGGCAAGTAAGCATTTTTATGTTCTTTCTGAATGTCCCACCAAATCCCATAATTTCACAAATTTTGTTTTTGTGACATCACTTGAGGAGTACTGGTACTGGTATATTGACCTGTGTGATAATGGTGGAACACCTTTCATAATAATGGTGTTGTTGGTAATTCTGTTGAGGATTCCTGAATATCTAAAAAATAATGTACCATGAATTACACTGAGGATGTACCTGTTGTGGTTTAAAATAATGTTTTTGGTTTAGAATATTTTCAAACCAGTTTAATAAATAATTACTGTTGTTTTCCTTTGTCTGTATGAGAATCACAGCCATAATCTAAAGAAAGAATTTCACTAATCTAACAAGTTTAAAAATTTTTCCAAAAACAAATTAATTTAAACCACAATACACAGTCAACTCAGGCAGTTGTGAAAAGAACTTGTAATTTAACTCTACATCTAAATGGGATTTGAAGTCAAGACAACAGCACAGTGTTCCAACCACTGAGCTAAGAAACTATATGGGAGCTGATAATTTGTGGAGGATGTGGAGGATGAATCAATGAACTCTGGAAAAATGATTCCTAAAAAAATGTGGCTTGAATTATCTTCCAAGTCTCCAAGACTTTATCAACCACAGTTCAAATAACAAGAGGCTACAATTAGGCCCTAAACTCGGGCTTGCAAAAAACAGTATTGTATTCCTAATTTAGCACTAAACAAAAGAATAGAGAGAAGTCTGTCTTTCCTACATCGGACGCATTGCGCTTAGCTTGTGTTGGAGTCTATTTCTTTAGACCCCTACCAACATATATCCCTCTAAAATTATAAAATTGCTTTACAGCTCAACCATTGGGAACAATAATTATAACACTTGTAAAAAATATCTCTAAAAGAAGAAGAAAAAGAGAAACAAACAAAAAAAAAAGCCCGCGATATATGCCACTAAAAGATATCAAATCCGGGTTAGCTGCGTCAGAGGCAGGAACAATGACCTCTAGGCCACAGAGGTTCATTGTAATGTAATACGATAAAAATTGTGTATTGATTCCAACAAAACTAAGCACACTTGTTTTTGTTTCGATGGATAATTGTTTGAGAAAGGAACGCTTATTGAACGATGTAGGATTTTTTCGCATGAACGTTAATGGAGTCTCGGTGAAATGTGAGGAGAAAAATAATCAGCAGAGTGAAACTGTTTACAAATACGTCAATCCAGGGTCATTTGAAACATAAGAAAGGAACGTTTCTGCAGTCAGTTTCAAGTCATGCAAGTAAAAACTACTAATGTCCAGAAATTGAGATATTGTGGAAAAATAGTAAATAAACTACCTGTCAAAGTCTCAAGGGTGTGTATCCCACGTCAATCCAGGGTCACTTGAAACATAAGAAAGGAACGTTTCTGCGGTCAGTTTCAAGTCACGCAAGTAAAAACTAATCGCTTATCATTGAAAAACTAATGTCCAGAAATTGAGATATTGTGGAAAAATAGTAAATAAACTACCTATCAAAGTCTCAAGGGTGTGTATCCCATACTCGAGTTATTCAACAAAATGTACATCTCAATGGAGCGGACATGGGGAAACAAGACAGTCAATCTGGAGTTACGTTTGGTCATGTTAAAAGCTTCTTCTCGCAGTTGAACTTGCAAACATTATTTTGTATAGACACTTCTCTAAATAATATATTAGTTGTTCAGACTTCAAAGACACAAGGTGAATCGACATTTTCCGATACGTGACAACAGGCATCATTCTTGCTGTTGTGAGTTGTTATCTTTAGTTAGCGCTAGTGCAGAAACGCCGGAAGTGAGCTTTGTGGATGAAACTCGACAAAGAATAAAAAGAAGAACGGACGGCATTTTAAACCTCGGGCACTCTTCGAAGCCCGAGTAATTATGAGATACTGTACATAACAAAATTCACATTCACTGTAAATTGTTCAATTAATGTGAAATTGAAATAAAATATTGATAGTTAATATGACCACATTATTCAAAAAAGTGTTAATAAACACAGTACTGTCACAGACACAAAGAAAATAATGTGAATCATAAGTGCTTAATGCCCACCATCCTCACAAAAAATATACAAAACATGTGAATACGTAACTGCACTACATATGTCAAAAAATGTTACAATAGCAAAATTCACCAATACCTTAATCTTCTAGGAGGTGCAATTATCCTCAGACAAGCCATTCATCCTCAGTAGAGAATTGATAGTGCTTCTGTGTGAGAATTGATACTGCTTCTGTCACTGCTCTGCCTTAGGTTCTAGATCCCTTTCAGATGTAATCTAACCAGTCCAAAGCTCTCTCTCTGCTGGTCATCATTGATGGATAAATGGATGCAACATATGTTAGGCAAATATGGATTTGATGAATCAGACAGGTTTGTATTTGACCCTTTTCTACGCACCCGCTTTTCCCAAAGGAATATTCTGATGGATGGAGCTGAAAGCTGGTAAAGCATGTGTCAATCTCTGCTGGCCTCCTTACAGGCTTATTTTTTCTATGATGTGTGTTTGCAAGGTCCACCCACTTGATATGCATCAGAGCTGGCTCACATATAAGTCCAGTTTGGCACTTTTTTTTGCAGCTGTAAAGTACTGTTACTATCTCCTGGAATCACTGATCTGAAGTTCAGTGTCTCTCGTCAATACTATGATGTAAAAGACTCTAGATAACAGATGTTTTAATCTGGGTCCATGGACAAGTGCTTCCAAGCAAGGATTTTTATGTCCTCCGGCCTTCAGTTAATAAAATTAATGAAATTAATATTAAATGCTTTGCTCCATTATTTTAAATAACTCATTAAACAATTTATCCAGTGTGTTTGCACTATTAACTGAAATGTCTTTGTGCTTACTTAGTCCTAACAGTCAAATCAAGTAGAAGTGGAATAAAGAATATTTCATGAGATAACCATGTCTATGCTTTCCTGTATGAAATGGGTAAAGAGGGTAATCTAGTACCCAGATAATTTCAACTCAGTGGCAGGGATATCTGGTCTAGAATGTTTCCCCATCTATGGCATGTATAATAAAATTATTATCATTTAAAGAAAGTGAGGGCTCATTCTATTACCCCAATCCAAAAATTAAAAGAGATAACAATGAAGCACACTAAATTAAACAAGAATACCTCACAAATTAATGTGTCTAGGTAAGCTGAAAGCCACTCATTGGGTACTAAGGCCATGTGGTAGCCATGGTCATGGCTGCTAATGCTCAGGCTCAGATGTAAGTTGGTAGATTAAGGGGTAATACCTGCTACCACATGGCCTTAGTGTCCAATGAGTGGCTTTCAGCTTACCTAGACACATTAATTTGTGAGGTATTTATGTCACTCCAAGCCACATCCCACAAGCTTTTTATAAATTCAAATAATATGGCTTACAGACAATAAACTCTGTTTAGTTCGACTAGTATAAAGACAGGCACAAGACGCATTATGCATCTAGGTGAACTATCTTATTTAGTGCATCTTTCAAGGCATACTAAAGTGGATAGTTTGTCTAGATGCATAATGCATCTTGTGCCTGTCCTTATACCAGTCGAACTAAACAGATGCACTACAAATGTCTGCCCAAGTTTGTCCCAGATGAATTATGCATCTCATATAGTTTGTCCTGTCTTTACACTAGTTGGATAAAATGACAGACGCATATGCATAATGCGCCTCCACTATAAAAAAGGCCATTCTGGAGTCCTAAAACCCTATGTGAATTTGTTGGTTTTATGGTCTCTGATTTGGCTATGTTACAGGTTAAATTTGACCTCGAGTTATTTTTTATTTAACCTAGGTCAAAATGAAATTCCTTTGTCTTCTCATGAATAATTAGGGTTAAGAGACAAAGGAATTTCATTTTGACCTAGGTTCAATCAAAAATATCCTGAGATCAAATTTAACCTGTAACAACAACAAAGGGTAGTAACATGACAGACACCAGTTGACGGCAGTTATATACCTGGTTACTGATCTGATTGGTCAATAATGTGCCATTGTTTGCTATGATGACTGAGGACAGTGACTAGTCAGTTAGGTAAGGAGCTCAAATATTTTACAGTCAAGTCAGGTCAAGCGTACCCCCCTAGATTACATTAATGAGTTGATTATTTGAACATTGAACCTGTTAGTCATTTCGAATAATGCAATCATTTTTTAAATATTCGAATCAAACTTCGATTGCTGCGGAAATGAAATCAAATGAATCAAAATGAAAATGAAAATCAAATGCATAAATTGCGTTCACAACTGCGAGGATCATTCTTCATTTGATTTCATTTCTGCAGTTCATATATGATTCATTTCACATATCATTCACACTCATTTCTTTCACTGGATCATATGAACCCACAATTGACCTGCTCCCAGCGTCAGTGGCTTCATAGCTCAGTTGGTTAGAGCATCGCACCGGTAATCACGAGGTCACGGGTTCAAACCCCGTTGAAGTCCTGACTTTTTTTCAGGCTTCTTTTCGCAATTGCATAAATTGCGTTCACAACTGCAAGGATCATTCTTCATTTGATTTCATTTCCGCAGTTCATATATGATTCATTTCATATATCATTCACATTTAAACTTCTGGCACTCATAATTTGAAAACTAACTCGGTGACGCCCTATTTTTTCCACGTGATTACTTTTGCCATTTGAAAAGGAAACTGCATTATTTTTTAAAAATGCGAGCTAAAGGTAATTTATGAGTAGTGCAAAATTTTCTTGAATTTTGTGTGACATTTCCTCGCTATAAGACAAAAATATTGAAACAATAAAAAACGGGGATCACCAGGCCCGCTTTCTTGCAAAAACCTTCGTGACTTCAGCAATTTCCACGCGCGTTTTGGCACATTTCAAAATCTGGATTCTAAAAGATTGACATTTGCTCATGCACTGTGCTGACTGCCACTAACAATTATGCGTACATGCACGTGCATCTACCGTAGCTTTGTTTGTGGTCCACGCACTGAGTTGATTTCAGTATGGTGGATTTCAATAGTCCACAGTTGTTGTTTTTACTGTTTGGCCAAACATTTGGGCTCACTTAAAAGAATTTCTGCACTACTTGTGGCATGTCAACTCGGCGCGTGGACTACAAACAAAGCTATGGTAGGTGCCCGCGTGTGTACTCGACATGATTGATCACAGCAGAGGTGGGAATTTTCTCTTTGGAACTTTAATATGCATTATCAATCTCCGGAGACAAATTTTCCTATGTAAATTAAATTAAGTTGATTGAGTAGATACGGCCTAAGATAAACGCAATTTTCTTTTTGAACAGGACAAAAGTAGCCTTGCTTGAAGAAAGCCTCACGCCACCATATTTGTTTTTGTTTTTCCTGTTCTTCAAATCTCGCACGTATTAAGTGTGACGCGCGTGCTAGTGGCCAGACTCTCCATGCATGTAAAACTGGTACCAGCCACCTTAAAATGCAGTCTGGGTTCCATGCATGAGCACTCACGCCAAAGGACTCTTCACCATAATAAATTTAAGAGATTATTCACAATGCTATAATCATAACCAGTGCTTCAGGTTCAGCGCTTGTAAAGTTTGATGTCTGAATCAGGGTCATAATTTCACTGTTCTGTTGACAACAGGTCAACTCTTATCTCAATATGTGCTAAACGCAATCGTTGCTCCAGACATCAAACTGTTCATGTGCCTAACAACCGGCCCATAGGTTTAGTATTTGAAAGTTGGCGGTCACATCACAGGCGGACCACCCTATGAGTGTGTTGACATGTAAAACCTACAGAAATACAAAGAAATGTATGGTGGTTACGAATAATACACTGAATAATATTTATTTTGAATGCATCTTGGTCTGGAAATCTCAATAAAGTGAAATCAAATGTTTATACACTGAGGTGTATCGAGAGTGATTCAGTAAAAGAGCGTTTTAAATGGCCCGGGGAAGCAAAATAACACTACTCCTCAGTGTATTAACATTTGATTTCAATTAATTGAGATTTCCAGACCAAGAAGCATTCAAACTAAATATTATTCAGTGTGTTTTTTGTAACTGCGATACATTTCTTTGTATTTCCGTAGTTTTCACATGTCAACACACTCATAGGGTGGTCAGCCTGTGGTTGGATCACTGAACTAAGGCTTACCGTAAAAGCTCTATTAAGCCCCCCCTCTCTTTTAAGCCCCCCTCTCTAATAAGCCCCTCGTTTGGGAGTCGCTTTTGGTAATAAGCCCCCCTCTCTAATAACCACCCCCCCTCCCCTTTTGAGACATGAGATTTTGTAATTATTCCCTTCTATTCCCTCTTACGAAATACACTTTATGCGGCCCAGTTGGTTTATTTTATAAAAAATATACAATAAAACACACAATACTATTTCCTGCTTGGTAGTATTAAAATAATAAAGGTTTACTGCAGTTTTTTGAGATTTGTTAGAAACTATTTAACACGAAAACGGCGTGTTCAAAGATTTGAAATAAGCTCCCCCCGCCTCCCTTAATAAGGCCTGAAATTAAATAAGCCCCCCCGGGGAATAGAGCTTTTACGGTATGCAGAGTAGTATTTAAGAAACTAGCAGCCAGTTAAATTTTCGTCGGTGAAACTATTTTAAGTTATCCTCTGATATCCTAGCTGGCAAACATAAGCTGAAGCTTATCGAGCGAGTTTTATGGACGTAAGCTTAAATTCACTCTTACCTCTTGAAAACTGACAAACTTCTTGCAGATTCTCTGAGCTAAAAAACTCAAACTGCCACCTTTGCATCCTACTGAATCCAAGAAGTGATAAAACCTCACCAAATAACGTGTCGACGCCAAATCCCACTATGTAAGTCTAATGCAATCACTTCGTGAAATCGATTTGAAACCTTCCCGCCATCCCAACCCGCCATCTTGGTTTCTTCTTGGCCCAGACTCCTCTCCATAAGAATTTAATAGGGGTGGGGTGGAGGACGATAGGGGATGAGTGGACTTTCGATAAACATTGTGTTTTCAATTCCGCGTCTTATTTTTCTAACTTTAACTATTAATTCTGTCTGTTTGATTCAGTAGTTTCCCAGCCTCACATATATATGTGCCTGCTTGATTTGTTTCGCTTACTCATCCTAATGCCAAGTCTTCCCAGGAGGTAAGGGGTTAAGAGGACTTCCAAACAGTTGGTTTTGAGGCCGTCTAAAAAGTGAACGAAATAATCAACCCTTCAAAGTACAAAAGTCTACGTTTTTTAGTTATTGGCTGCTGTAGTTGAGTAGGGATCAGCGTCAAGGATCAGGAACCAGTCTAGACTGGGACCTGGGGTGTTGGTGGGGTGGGAGCTCTCTGAGAGCTCTCCCCAATCCCCAGTCTCGCCTTTTCAAAATGGCCTCTTCCATCCTGGATTTCTGCAGATGACGGCAAAGACTGATCACAGAAAGCTACTTGATTGTAGGTAAATATGTGTTGATTTATTAAAAAAAAATGACAGGCTTATGTTTCTTAAGCCACCATTTTGAATGCATACGCGTTAGTCTGTGGTTATACGGACGATTTTAATTTATGCACGGATCTGTTGCAAAAATTATTATAGCGTTAGCATAGCTGGTAAATTCGTTGTCAAATTCAGTTGCGCGAGCGTGCTTCAGTAATATATTCCTATTGTGCACGCTGATGAGGTAGCAGAGGGAATTTCTTTTCGTACATATTTAAACTACCGCGTTGAAAATTGGTTCATGCGTCAGCTGTGAGTTCATTGAGATATGAAGCACTTGGGAAGTTTGGAGAGCACTCAAGAAGCTAGAGTTGGAGGAAGCTTGCACTTATGCCAACTCTCCCGGATACGGAATGAATCTCCCGGTCTCCCGTATGGGCCCGGGTTGGGTGGGGGGGGGGGGGGGTTGGGGGTATATGTTGCAGTTTAATTTTATCCTTGAACCACAACATATATACCTATATAGCCTACATAAGGGAGTAACCCATGGATTTTTTTGGAAACCTAAAAAATCCCCAAGGCTACCAGAAAAAGTGACCATTCTGTTTTGCAAAGTATTATGATTACAATTCACCACCCCTATTAGTGGGACAAAGAAAGAGAGACCCATGTGAAGGTTGAACCAAGTCAAAGACAAATCAACACACGAGACAGTTTAAAGATCTGCCAATGGTACATTTATTAAAAATAATTTACAATTTTTTATTCTTAAGCTACATTAAGTCTTACATTAAATTCCTGCACTTATGTTCGATGTCAAAATCTTTTCTGCCAAAAAAATAATTTTCAGCCCACTTGGAACTTCTGGTACCCCTCTTGCATGAGGCAGGTTAGTAATGCTTAGTGTTAGGGTTAGCGTAGCATAAATATTAAGAGCATTATCAAGAAGAACCCAGATGTTCCAAGAAAAATTTGTTTCAAAACTGTCTTTCAAAAAACTAAATTCAAGTAGTGTTTTCATAGCCCAGTAATAATTTTTTAAGTCGGTTTTTCTCTCACTTTCAACCCCAAAAAATTGACAATTCAGAATAACAATTTGTTCTGCACCTTAACTTTTCATTTATAATTCAAACTTAAAAATAGATTTATTTAGTGGTCAATTCATTGGACTTTTGATCTAAATCTGGTTCAAATCCTGGTCAATAGCTTACGCTTGTTTTTATGCTTTTGTTTTGTGTCCCTGAACCCAGGTGCATAATTGGTTGCCAGTGAACCACTGGAGGAACTTAACAAGGTGCTGAATGCAGCCGTACAGTGGATCAGTATCCCATCCAAGGTGGGAGTACAATAATGCTCCTTGTCACTTCATGCTAAGGAAATCAGACATAAATACAAGCCTGATGGACTGATAGACCCCTGAACTACCATAATGGAACAGAACTTGCCATTTAAAAAAAAAGAGATTTGTCCAAACGTTTTTTGTCTCAAAGACATATTTAGAACCTCTTAGCTCAAGGACATGCAGGGAGACTTGGCATAGGGATGTTTTATTTCATTCTAAGGGGTCCATGGATAAATAAAACTGGGAGTTTAGTTTTATATGACCTCATGAAGGGAGTCTTAAGAGGAATGGTAAAGGGGAAGCAAAATCACTATTCATGACCTCATGTTCTTATGTTGTTTAGGGTCAACACATCCTTGAGCAATAGGCAAATATGTTATTAAAAGCAACCTAAAGTTTGTTCCATTCTTGTACTTGAAGGAGCTAGCAGGTCACCAGGCTCACATTTGTCTCTGATTTCTATAGTATACAGCAACACTGAACATTACACTGTACTTCCTCCTTATCGATAGTATTCTAATCGCCTGCAAGATCACTTTCAACATGTTGTTAGGTTCACTCCAATAGTTTAACTAACTAGTAACTCTATCTACACACCTGAATGGAAAGAAGCAAAGTAGAGCAGATTTTTCTTGTCGAATTTCTTGTTACAAATGCCAAAATCAAGGCATAAACATTACAAAGAACTCCTGATATCAATTTTAGCCAATTACTAACCACTAACTACGACACTTCTTACTAAGAATACTTGTTATCTAAAGTGTTCTTAAAGATAATGCCAATAAAAAGATTGGTTTCTCATCCAGCTGAATTATGTGTATCCTTCTGGTTTGTGTTGTACATTACACACTTTTGGAAGTCTGAGTTGTTCAGATCCTGACAGAAACATAAGTGAAAAAAAAGAAGGCTCAGTCATTGTAGAGAAAAGTAAATAAACAAATTATTTCAGATGTCACTCTATATGTAAGTGATAAATAATGGATGGATATAATGTCATTCATCAAATGAATATGTTACAGGTTAAATTTGATTTCAGGTTATTTTTTTATTTAACCTAGGTCAAAATTCCTTTGTCTCGTAATCCTAATTATTCATGAGAAGACAAAGAAATTTCATTTTGCCCTTTTCTGAAAAATCAAAAATACGCTGAGATCAAATTTAACCTCTAACAAATACATCAATCAGAACCACTGCATTTAGATCTAAAGGAGCCCTGCAGAAATATTTAAAATGTACGACAGAGGAAGTCTAAATACCTGGCTGTTATCTGCCTTTGATCTTTCAATTGGCAGTTTCTGTGTGGCGTATCTTATTACTTGGCCAACAGAGATGATACTTGCCAAATGCCACTTCATCAGTGCTGAATTAGACAACCAAATGCAAGAATTATTACATCACCCTAATTGTATATTTTATTGAAATAGTCCCTTTAATTTACTGCCAGTATGCACTTGATCAAGACAGCAGGGCTGATTGTTAAGAATAATAAAATGGGATGATAAATTATTAAGTACCAATGTACACATGTTTTTCAGTCGAATGAATATGGGATGTCAGGCACAGCAAACCAAAGGATAAAATAAAATAATGAAAGTAAAGCAAAAACCCATATTAAGTACCAAAAATAGCTACATACATAGCCGTCTTGTATTCTGCATTTGCCGGTAGAAAAAGCAAACAGTATTTAGGATAATTTACTAGTTGTAATCGTAGATCAGGAATGCGTTCGAGTATCCATTGTTGTGTAGTCTGATGTGATAATAATGAAATCGATTACAGATTTGTGATATGAGGTGACAGGGTTGTGATCAGTTGTGTGCTTCCTTGTCGGCTGGTATTTAGCTGTGATTCGGTAATATTCCCGATCTTGCGATGAGAAAACAATATTGAAGAGTAAACAAGGATTTGGTGTCTTATTTGCAGCAAATAGACCCAGCCAGCATGTTCAATACAAGATGTGTTCAGTGATATGTTCAGCATCTTATGTCACAAAAGCACTTACGGTATATTCTACTAGGGTACCATATTTTTCCCTTCAAAAGCAAGGGGAAATTATGTAATCGATGCCGACGTCCGTTGACTTTGATCTATCTTGTACAACACAAACAGTACTTGATTTTACAGGAAGCTTTCAATTATTATACTTACTCGTCACGCGCTGATGTGCTTACCGTAGTTCATTTCACTTGAAAATCAGTATTACAAAAATATTTTCGGTCTGCAAAGCCTGTGTCAAACGGCGTACTTTACAGTTTAGGTCGACCCAAATTAGTTAAGTCCGCCCGTTGAGTCAAACGTCGAAACGTAAATAACAGAGCGAGGCTGAACTCACAATATCATTTATGACGTAATTCAAGATGGCGTAGAAATGGTACACGAACGACGAAAAATCTAACCACTTAGTATCACAGGATGCCCAGGATTAGGATGCGTTCTCCTAACATCGAACGCAATAAAAAGATGCTATAGAACAATGCCAATATATGACAAACTGAAATTTCTAACCTTTGATCCTCTGGCAGATGTCAGACTGGACAGAGTTTGGATTTATCCAGGCTCCTCAGATTGTGCTGGTAAATATTCAGCTGCTCTAGATCTGCAACTACCAACAACTACTGAAATAGAACAACACAGATGTAAGAACTGTCTTTGAAATTACTTTTAACTTGCCAGTTAATTTATTATAGTTTTTAAATTATTAATATTAATATTCCCTTTACTCCCCCCACCGATCTGTTAATCCTTTCCCGTGTCCATTTGCCTCTCAGAAACAATTAATATATATATTTTTATTAAGGATTAATTAAGAACAATAAAATCTCTAACCTCTGTTCCTCTTGTAGACTTCAGATGTTAACAGTATTCCCAGTTTAGATGTAAACAGGCTTTAAATTCTGAAATCGTCCTCATGGCAAACATTCAGCTGCTCTGTAACAACTGAAGTAGAACAGCACAAAATAAAAATGTGAGAACTTAACCATTAAATTATGAATATTTTTAAACTTACTGTAACACTTAATTTACTTCTGTAAGGCACAATTTTATCATTAGTTACTTTGAAGACCCTGCGATCAATATAGATCTACATATTGAAAATAAGTTGGGAAAATTTGGCATTTCATAGTGATTATTTCCTTTGTAATTTCTGATTACATGTATGTTTGGTCAAGTTTTAGTGATATCGATACTGTGAGGATAAATTAGCTGGTTCACTTTAAGGCTTAAAGGATAAAGGATTTAAAAGATGCCAATTAACAGAATGTCAACAAATTGATAAAATGTGTACTTTGTATAAATTTCTAACCTCTGTTCCAGTCCTCTTGTAGACTGACAATCCAGATGTTAACAGCTGCTCTGCAATCTCTGTATGTAACATTAGACCATTCCAGGTGTGGCACTGATTGATTATATAAGCTGGACTCGTAGGAACTTTGACTTTATGATCATGGAACACTGCTTGATTTGGACCTCTGGGGAGGTGGATCCCTTTTCAACAGCATCAGTCGGAACATTTCCCTAATTTTGTAAAAGAAATCTCACAGGAACAAGGTTAAATCTTTAAAGACAGCTAGTTCACACAGTAATTTGGAGTGACAGTAAGAAATCAAATCAGTGTCCCCTGACAGTCCATGTCAGGAATTCGTATATAGTAACAGTAAACAAGTAAATCAACATTCTGTCAAGTGACAGATCATCCTATTAATTTGGTGTCACATGATTTGTCTAACACATTTTGATTCAATGTCTGAAGGTCAGCTACTTACCTAATATAATTACCGCTCAACATTGTACATCTGACAGTTGATCATAGTAATTGGGTGTGATGGAGTAAATAATTCTTTCAGCATCTTGACTCAGACACTTCTAATCATCATGTAGTAATTTGGGGAGATTGATCATTCCTACCACTCGCATTTCTCTGGTCATTGATTTTTTTTGTAACATTGTGTGACACTAAGCAGGAGGGTAGCTGTAAAATAAAATGATAAACCAGTTAATGTGTAACTTGAAAATGTAAAGAAATTGTATCACTTACCTTGAAGATTAGAAAACTTTATCAGAGATATCCAGTTGATGATTATCATCTTGTAGTCAATCGATGAAAACTGTCTTGTGGAAGCTATATAAGAGATAGTACTAAATATTGCTGAAATAAAGATTTCTAGGTTAATGTTGTTTAGGGAAGACACCGACACCTGTTTTTTTGTTTCTTTTATTAGAATAAATTCAACTCAAGTTACAGTTTTGTTTAGGATGTGTCTCCTAATTAAGATGTGTGCCTATAATCCTGAAAAGAAAGATGCCCTGAAATGGAATTGTTAGTACAGTTTTAAATGAATACAGTGACACCTGTTTTTTGATGTTTTATTTCACTTAACGTGTAACTTCATTACAAGAAGTGTTTTTTTATTTTTTGAGCATGCATGCACACTTTGCCAAAAAAATTTCTGAATTTTGAAGTTCCTGAAACAAAGATATGTTAGTCCCTGAAAAAGAATGATGTGTTAGTATTGAATTGCTTACTTAATCCTACTGTTACCTAAATGTTTTAAGATAAAGACACTGACACCATGGTAGTTTTGAAAGTTTTATTTTTGTTTTAGAGTTACATAGCTTTAATCTTAATTAATCCAGAGGATGTCGGTACGTAGGTCTCTCGAAGGGTGCGCACCTATTCTCAAAGTTAAAGTGTCCAGTAAAACCAAGAATGTTTCTGTGTCTACAAAACTTGACACCTCAACTGAAACACTCAGGGTCTCCCAGACACAATCAGGGACTGTTGACTGCTTGCTATCGATTCTTTTTCGATACCAAACATCTGAATTGCACGCATTGCCAAATTTGGAATGAAGATGAAGTTGGATGTGCCGAATGAAGATTTGCCGGAAAACAATAAAAGTCCACATACCTGAGGCCAGATTGGTGTCTTCTTCTCTGAGATCCAGCTAGAGTACTACTGTTAGATAGTTATTAATAGCTGTTTCAACATCCATTTGAAAAATACTTGGTGGCATCTTCAATAATGTTATTGTCTTTGGTGGTTGAAACAGCTCACTGTTATGTCAACGAATTGTTCTATTCCTCTATACTAGGGTGTGTGCATTGTTTGTCCCTTTATTCCCTGTTTTACGTGCCTGGCGAGTCCTTATCATAAGTTAACTTGCTCTCTGCCTCTAACCAGAAAGACGATTTAACCTTCAAGGAGTTGCCAAAACTGCTCTCCTTCCAAAGTCTAATTGCCTCTGGTTCTGGCAGTTTCTAAGTTAAGTTAGAATTGAATATCTGGTTGAACCTTACGGAGTGTAGCTTCACTTAATCCAGCACTAACAGACTGGTAAGTAAAGTGTTGTAGTTTGAAAACCTATGCGCAACTAAGCAGGAGATCGATGTCGATGATGAAGAGCCTCCAGAAAAGATTCCAAATGAAGCCTTGAGTTGAAGTCATCTTGAACTTGCTGAACTTGTAGAAAGATCGAAAACATCCGAATGAAAAAAGCCGAAAAGTGAACCGAATTCCAGTTGATGGCCGAATAACCTGCAAAGCAACCCAATGGGGGCCTAAAGGGGAGGAGCCATCCCAACCCTTGGGACCCAACTAACTAATCTAACTACAATTAAATAAGCCGAATAGCCAATCATCTGTGTATCGTGTGCATTGTAAGGTTCATCCAGAGCTCTTATTTACCCCCCATTCCCACCCCTATTTGACTGACCGGCCTCCATTGCTTGTTTAGGTGAAGCTGACAAGTAAGAAGAAGGCACAGGTACTGTAGTCAGTGGTAGTTGGACATTGGGTGTCCATTGGCTGAGGCACTTGGAACTTGCAGATATTTCAGGTATGGCTCAATGGCAAACTGTTACCAGAAAACACAGGAAAACTGAAAATAAAAGAATCAAGTCAATTTTAAGAAAGAGACTTCAGATTGAGCGACAGAATTTAACAATTTGGATTTAACTGGGCATCACCCTAGTAAACATTCAGCTGCTTTGCAACTATTGTTATTGAACAACACACTCACTCAGGAACTGTCACTAATACTACATAAAATTTACCAGTTATTTTACTTCTGGAACGGTAATATGTACATTCCCTTTAATTTTATCATTCCTCAATGGTAGTTTGCCATGAATCAAATGGGATAAAATAAACTATCTATACATCCCTCCAGACCTCACCCTCGTTGTAGGTTGCATTTATTTGGAAGGGATAAGTACTTGTTTCGCTTTAAGCCCTGATAAACTTTTCCTTAGGTACATGAGTTGGAAGGATTTGCGCATGTCATCATCAGTGATCATTCCCTTAATTCTCTTGACGTGTTTGTCAGATCAAGTTTAGTGATACTGTAAGAAGAAATTAGATGGTTGTTATTAATATTAGGGTTATAAGGGTTAAGAATTAAAACATGCCAACTAAATATTTCTAACCTCTGTATCAGTTACTCTTCCTGAGTGAGTTGTAACACATGGCTTGGATTTTGACAGGCTGTAAATTCCCTTGGTTCATCGTCAGCTGGTCTGGAATCATTGGGTGTGGCACTGATTGGTAGCTGGTGATAGGAACTTGGTTGGACCTGGTATACCAGGCTGAGGGTGGGGTGTTGCACTTGCAACTCCACCCCTTGCATAGCAAACAGGTTGCTACTGAAATGGTTGTTGGGGCATTTGCTACCATTAGCAAAGGGAGTATTGCTGATTATGGAGCCAACTGGGAGGATGAGGGATTGGGTGAGGTCAGCTGGAAATCTGCACCCATTTTGTTAATCTCCTGAATTCCAAGGAATCCATCCATGTTGGTTTGGGACATGTGTGGACATTTTACCAGCCTGGGGAGGTGGCACAAACCATTAAAATATGCAGGGCTATACAGACTATGTCTACTGGGAGATCAGCAAACACAAGGGAAAGGATCTGGAGACAGAGAACAAATTATTTAATGAGAGAGCAAGGATGAGATCAATACGGTGAAGCACATCTGAGCTCAGATAAGGACATCAGTTCATCTGACTGTGTAACTTGTATAATAACAGCAAGAAATTCATTCAGCATATTGACTACTTGTGATCACAGAAATTTGGAGTGACAGTTGGCAATAATAATTTTACTGATCAGCATCCTGACTGCCAGTTGATGGCAGTAATTAGGAGTGACCTGGTCCTCCAAGTTAGGGGTGGGGCATTGCAATAGCAACTTCACCCTGTAGTATTTGCTACTATCATGATCAGTGAATGGAATAATGCTGGGCAAGCAACTGGTTGTTTGAGGGATGTGAATGACAGCCAACTGAAAATCTCCAGCCTGATTGCTGATCTCCTTACAGCCAGGTAGTCTATGTGAGATCATGGAATGCAGATGTTGTATACCAGACTGGAAAGGTCACAGTCAGCTCAAACAGAACCACAAAATAAGATTGCACAACAGTCTTCCAAACACTTTCCAAAGCAATATTATCTTTCAGTTTGTACCTGGAAAATTCTCCCAATTCATCTATGTTTGCATTGGCATCAAATTTTTCCTCAGGTATATGTCTGGAATACTTGCAATCTGGATGGGATTCAAGTCTCTTGAATGACTCTCTCTCTCTCTTGAAGACTTTTCCTGTTTCGTCCAGGAAACATGATGATTTGGTGGGTATATATGCCATTTTAAGATCCACTCACAGGAGATCATGGCACTTATTTGGAAAAGGAAGCTGTCATCAAGTATCACTGGAGAGGACACCAATAAATTCAAAATAAAAGACTCCAGTGCATGTGTTTCCTCAATGCCAAGTTAATGAAGTTATCCAGTGTTGTAAGCTATATCTACCCTCTGAGACTTCATTGAAAGCCTGACAGAAGTTGTGGAGAAAATATACCAAAGTATGGCAGTCTTGACTGGTTATAGGAGATATCAATGGTAAAGTGGGCAGTGATAATAACTACTAAGTGAGGTAATGTGTTTGAGTATTATTTTTCTCTCAATGTAGTCACTGAAGAAGTAGATCACAATGATTCCACTGCTTACTTCTAGTCATCATCATGCAATAAGGTCAACTGGTTATGCATCCTTGTTTAAATCACTGGTTGGCTTTGATTGTGGGATTTGGGTTCTCGTTATTCCAGAGAGAAGTTATTTCCTTGGTGGTCCTCTGCTGTACTCTTCTTCTGCTGTGTTTCTTCAGGTTATTAAGACATCCATATGCATCTTCAGGAATTTCAATTTCACTTTTCCTGTTGATGTTAATATGGTGAAGTCTTATGTGAATAGCTTCCTTATCCTTAACCAGTATATAAGACAGAGTTACAGTAGGTGGTACCCTCTTCTAGCATCAAAACATCCAATAGCTGACTTGGAATTCTTTAGGTTAACCACATGTTAACAACAGATGAAAGCACTCACTGAATGATGTCCAGGTGAGCAGATTGGTTGAAAGTTGCTGGTAATGCCATGTGACCTTGCTTGTCTTAAGGAGTATCTCTCCAGAGTGTATTCTGAGAAGGACAGAAGCAAAGTGGAATAACAGAAGCAAAAGTGTTCTAGTTGATGTGGTTGTTGAAGTTGTTGTTGATGATTTGGACTTGGAGGCCATGAATAGTGTAATAAAAATGACATAAGTGCCAGGTTAGTGTAAGACCACCAAAATGGTGAGGGGATCGAGATTTTTAAACTAAGATAAACCAGAAAAACCTGTTGATGAGAGCACAGTCAAATTAACGGAGAGAGGGAAAAATAGCAACAAGTGGAAGGAGGGCTTGAGGTCAGTTCTCAACAGGCTGGTGCAGGTTTATGTCCTGTGTGTTGATTCAAGAAGGCATTTGATAGTTTCCAATGTATGATGCTTTGTTTCGATCATCTTGAGAGGCTGCTTTCTCCCTTGGAATGTTTATGCTGAAGAGAATATTAGAAAGGAGCAGACTGCTTTTGTGAGGGGATATCATCCAGTAGATAGAGCAGATTTTGTCCTCAGACAACACTTCAGCAGTTCATTAACTTGAACACCAGCTTCCAGGTCCTGTATGTTGCTTTTGAGAAAACCTGCACTTTGTGGAAAATCTTGAGAAGGTATGTTCTCTCTTGGTAGATTGCTGACATTATCAACATACTAATGCTGGAAAATATTGGAGAGTAGGCAGGCTGGTGTTACAGAGGTAAAGTCATGTATAGGGCAGATATATTAACTTGCAATAGCAGTGCTTATGTCCTGTATGTTGATTCCAAGGAAGCCTCTGAGTTTGCTCTGAAGTATACTGTGGATAATATTATATTGATAAGCTAAGGTATAGTCTTCATTTGAAGATGCTGTGTGAAGATTTCCAGTTCATTAAATGGTCTGTGAATGACATTTTGCGGCGAGCCTAAGATTTCAAGCAGGGATTGATGCACCTAATCCTTCTTCCTAGATTCATTGTGGCCATGGACTGGTTTATGGGAAAGAAATAGCTACAGTGATAACATGAACACAGAGTGGATGGTTTCCACAATGCTTGAGGATTTCGATTTTACAGACCAATATGAGCTTATATCCATGCAGCCACTATATTGACATCCAAGAGAAGTTGGATAGACTTATACCATTCACATTAAACTACCTGGCATGGAAATAAATGCTGACATGGTTGAATGTGACAAGTAACCAATGGGTCACTGTGAACTTCCAGCCCTTCAAAAAGGTCAGTGACTTTATTTATCTGGGCAACAAAGGCACATTGGATGGTGAATGTTGAAGGTGTGTTGTGAAGACTCCAATTTATACCAAACGCCAATAGTAGCCTAGAAATCCCCCATGTTAAATCTGCACCCTATACTCTATACTATATTTATTAGCAAGGAGGTGTATGGCTGCAACATGTCCTCCAACTGGAAACAGATTCACTGCCAAGAAATGCAGTGAGATGGATGCCTTAAAAGAAGTTTAGAAAAGGCATGTCTAAAGACAGCCTATCAAAATCGAGTGTATTGATCACTCAATACATTCTCGAAATCCATCAAGTTGAATCAATATTTTAATATGAAAGACAGTGCTGAAAGGTGACCAGTAAGATTTCCAAGAGATTTGATGTCTTTAACACTTGACTTTTTTCGCTCAAACAGGATTAACAACAACTGAAGGATTTGCTAATTATACCTGTCCATAATCTTGCATCACTCTCTGTTACTACACAACAGAGGAGGTGTAAATGGCTCTTGAACTTGTCATTTGACTGGAAACAGATTTGCCGCAAAGAATTACAGTGCAATGGACACCTCAAAGGAGGCATAAAAGAGCCTGATCTAAATAATAATGACCTGGAAAAACCAACCATTTTGGTTTGTCGTTGCAGTCTGAAAATCCACCAATCATTGAATCCACATACTGGAATCAGAATATTTGACAGCAGCATCTCTAGCATCCATCCATATGGAAGAGAGTGCTGAAGATTGCAAGACCAGTGAGATTTTCAAGGGATAAGATGTCTTCCATTTTAAATGCTTTTGATGCATCAAAGGATCTGGCCTGACAGTATTAACAACCAGGATCTGGTAATTATTCTGCAATGTAGAGCTGCTTTCTGTTACTATATTGAAGCAAGGGGAAATGGCTGTGAGACGTCTTCCAAATGGAAGCAAATTCACTGCTACGAATTGCAGTGCAATGGACGCCTCAAAGGAGGCGTAAAAGGCATAGGTCTGAGATGACCTGGTGAAAGACTTTGCAGCCTTAATAGTTATTGTTTAAGGGGGCACTCTGGTTCGTCAGTGTGTCAGTGTCAATTTGCATTAGCAGCAAAAAGTGAACAATTCAATAATAATCTTGATTGACAGTGCATGTTAAAATTTAGAGTGACAGTAAACAATTCAATATTCATCTTGAGGGACAGGTCATTGCAATAATTTGGAGTGAAAGTGTAACAATTGAATAATCATCTTCAATGAAAGTTCATTGCAGTAGTTTGTATTCACAATAAACAACTGGATAGTCATGATCTTGTGTGACAGTAAACATTTGAACATATTCATCTTGAGTGACAGTTGATTGCAATACTTTTGAATGTCAGTTGGATAGTCATGATCTTGCGTGACAGTTTTGTGCCAAAATTTGGAGTAACAGTAAACAAAATAGATTCATCTTATGTGACAGTTCATTGCAATAATTTGGAGTGATAGGTAAACAGTTGGAATGAATATATTCATCTTGACTGAATCATCTTGAGAGACAGTTCATGCAATAATTTGGAGTGACAGGTAAACAATTGAATATATTCATCTTGAGTGACAGTTCATTAAAATAATTTGGAGTGACAGTGTAACAACTGGATAATCTTCTTGAGTGACAGTTCATGCAGTAATTTGGATTAAGAGTAAACAATTGAATAATTGCAGTTGATTGTACTTTGGTGTAACACTAAGCAGGAGGTGTCAGCTGTAAGATAAAATGATAAACCAGTTAATATGAAATCTGAAATAAGAAAATTTGTATAGCTTACCTTGATGAGAAGAAATGTTTTATCAAAGACTTCTACTTGATGATCATCCTCAGACTAAAGATGTTGTCTTCTTGTATGTAGTCAATCAATGAAAACCGTCTTGTGGATTGAAGCTACACGTAATATGTCAAGATAGTACTAATATTGCTGAAATTGAGATGTCTAGGTTAGTTTTGTTGAGACAAGACACTGACAACTGTTTTTTTGTGTATTTTATTATTAATAAATTCAGTTACAGTTTTGTTGAGCAGGCTGCTCTTAAAATGTATGCTGATATAATCCTGAAATGGAATTGTTAGTATGTTTGTTAATTAATACAGTGACACCTGTGTTTTTCAGATTTTTATTTCAGTTACAAAACTTCATTACAACAAGTGATGCACGTGCATTTTGCTCCCTGAAATAAAATGATTGGTTAGTCCCTTAATCCTACTGTAAATAAATGTTTTAAGATAAAGACACTGACAACATAGCAGTTTTCAGACTTTTATTTTTTATTTAAGAATTACAGAGCTTTAAGTCTTAAGTAATCCAGAGGACCTCAGTAGGTCTGTCGAAGGGTGCGCACCTATGCTAAGAGTTCTGTGTCCAGTGAAACCAAGAATGTTTCTGTGTCCATAAACCTTGACACCTTAACTGAAACACTCAGGGTCCCCCAGACACAATCAGGCATTGCTGACTGCTTGCTATCGATTCTTTGTCGATACCAAGCCTCTAAGTGGAACGTGCTGTCAAATTTGGAATGAAGATGAAGCTGGATGTGCCGAATGAAGATTCGCTGGAAAACAACAAAAATCCACATACCTCAGGCCAGATTGGTGTCTTCTTCTTCTCTGAGATCCAGCTAGAGTGTTACTGTTAGATAATTATAGCTGTTTCAACCAATATTGCCAAAACGTTCTTACTAGCAACTTGCTGTTTGGAATTATATGTTGTATGAGGCAGCTGGTACTTTCAGATAATTTTGTTGACAACAGTAAAAATTGGATTAATATTTGAGCTTACAACTGCTTTGTGGTAATTTTGAGTGACAATAGATAAGTGAATAAATGTTTTATCTGACAGTTTTCAGATAATTTAGTCACACTAATATAGACAAGTGGATAAATCCTTTCTCTGGCAGTTTCTATGACACTGGTAATTTTGAGTCACAATGGACAATTGGATATAAATGCTTGAACTGTCACTGTTGCTCTCTGATAATTTTGACTCATTACAGAGAAGTGGACAAATCTTTCATCTGACAGCTGTTTTTTTCTGGTAATTGGGAATGGCTTCAGACAAACATTTGACCTGGTAGCTTGTTTTAGATAACTTTGACAACAGACAATTTTAAAATACTTGATGTCTTCAGGAGTAATGTTTGGTGGTTGAGACAGCTGAATATAATGTTAAGTAATAGTTCTACTCTTCTGGACTAGGATGTGTGCATTGTTTGTCCCTTTATTCCCAGTTTTACGTGCCTGGCGAGTCCTTAGCATGAACAAACTTTTAACCAGAAAGACCACTAAACCTGTCAGGAGTTGCCAAAACTGGTCTCCTTCCAAAGTTGAATGGCCTCAAGCTCCGGTTCCTAAGTTATTAGTTTAATTCAAAATCTGGTTGAACCTTACGGAGTGTAGCTTCACTTATTCCAGGACAAACCACCTGACAAGTGAAGTGTAGTAGTTTGAAAACCTATGCGCAACTAAGCATGAGAATGATGTTGAAGATGAAGAGCGTCCAAAAGAAGATTCCAAGTGAATAAGCCTTGAGACGAAGACATCTTGAATTTGCTGAACTTGTAGAAAGACCAAAAAATTCCGAATGAAAAAAAAGCCGAAAAGCAATTCGAATTCCAGTCGATGATCGAATAACCTGCAAAGGAACCCAAATGGGGGCCTAAAGGGGAGGAGCCATCCAAACCCTTGGGATCCAACTAACTAATCTAACTACAATTAAATAATTTAAGCCGAATAGCCAATCATCTGTGTATCGTGTGCGTTGTAAGGTTCATCCAGAGCTCTTATTTACCCCCCATTCCCGCCCCTATCTGACTGACCGGCCTCCATTGCTTGTTTAGGTGAAGCTGACAAGTAAGAAGAAGACACAGATACTGTGGAGTTGTTTACATTGGGTGTCCTGTGGCTGAGGCACTTGGAACTTGCAGATATTTCAGGTATGGCTCAATGGAAAACTGTTACCAGGAAACACAGGAGAACTGAAAATAAAAGAATCAAGTCAATTTTAAGAAAGAGACTTACTGTATGCCAGCTCAAATTTAGTGATACTGTAAGGAGAAATTAGATGGTCGTTGTTGTGGACCGAGCTAGTTCGACACAAAGACGGATTCCACCGGATTAAACCAGACAGTGTAATTATTTAATCCACCATCGCACCTCTTGCTCTCTTGTTACAATAGTCAGGCGTTCTTGCCCTAACAAGAGGATCTGGGTTCTAAAAACACTACAGTCATCACTATAGGGTTCCAGATAAGATTTTAAGACAGGGTGCCAACAAGGAATTTCATCAGGTCAAATTTCCAGTGCTCCCACCAAACCATCATAAATCTTCTATTAATTTGTTGGGTCATGTAGCTGACCTTGTAGGGTTTTTGACCCAAGAGCCCCATCTTATCTAGAACACTGCACTAATATTAGGGTTATATCGGTTAAGAATTCAAAACATGCCAACAAAATGTCAACAAATGAACTAAACATTTCTAACCTCCGTTTCTCTTCCAAAGTGAGTTTGCATGGGTTGGATTTTGGCAGGCTGTAAATTCCCTTGGTTCATCCTCAGCTGCTCTGGAATCACTGGGTGTGGCACTGATTAATTGGTGGCTGGTGATAGGAACTTGGTTGGACCTGGTATGCCAGGCTGAGGGTGGGATGTTGCGCTTGCAACTCCACCCCTTGCATAGCAAACAAGTTGCTACTGAAATGGTTGTTAGGGCATTTGCTACCATTAGCAAAGGGAGTATTGCTGATTATGGAGCCAACTGGGAGGATGAGGGATTGGGTGAGGTCAGCTGGAAATCTGCACCCATTTTGTTAATCACCTGAATTCCAAGGAATCCATCCATGTTGGTTTGGGACATGTGTGGACATTTTACCAGCCTGGGGAGGTGGCACAAACCATTAAAATATGCAGGGCTATACAGACTATGTCTACTGGGAGATCAGCAAACACAAGGGAAAGGATCTGGAGACAGGGAACAACATTATTTGACGAGAGAGCAAGGATGAGATCAATAAGGTGAAGCACATCTGAGCTCAGATAAGGACATCAGTTCATCTGACTGTGTAACTTGTAATAACAGCAAGAAATTCATTCAGCATATTGACTACTTGTCATCACAGAAATTTGGAGTGACAGTTGGCAATAATAATTTTACTGATCAGCATCCTGACTGCCAGTTGATGGCAGTAATTAGGAGTGACCTGGTCCTCCAAGTTAGGGGTGGGGCATTGCAATAGCAACTTCACCCTGTAGTATTTGCTACTATCATGATCAGTGAATGGAATAATGCTGGGCAAGCAACTGGTTGTTTGAGGGATGTGAATGACAGCCAACTGAAATCTCCAGCCTGATTGCTGATCTCCTTACACCCAAGTAGTCTATGTGAGATCATGGAATGCAGATGTTGTATACCAGACTGGTTAGGTTGTGTCGTTTAATGTGTTCCAATCGATAGATTTAAACTGGGAACAAATGGTGACCATTAAGGAGAAGGAGAAATTGACGGGACATCACACTTCTTTCTGTCATTGGCTAGGTGTTCTACCATATTGTAGTGAACATGAGTTTTGCAGCTGTGTGGAAGAGATTCTTTGCACACAGATGGGTTTTAGGAGAGGTGTCTTGAGCAAATATGTCAGCAGTCCACTTAGTGGAACAACATCCTCTATGTCATGTATGTTAATTTGGGAAAGCTTTTGATAGTTACCTCCTTGGCATGCCATCATTAAACGTTTGAGGCTAGTGTCTCCCTTTAAAGATTACAACATTAGAGAGGAACAGGCTGACCATGTTTAGAGAAGATTTGTCTTAAGATGAGTGTTTTAGCTGGTAGCTGAATCTGGAACAGCAGTTTTTATGTCCTGTGTGTTGACTGCGAGAAAGTTTCTGATACTTAATTCCAACCCTGCACGCTGTATTAATCTTGAGAAGGTAATTGGTCTCCTTTGTTAATGTTGTCAGGATGCTGAAGAGAATGAAGATCATGTACAGAGCAGATTTTTGTCTCCAGACAAAACTTCAGCAGTCCACTGAATCAAATAGTAGCCTCAGCTCTATGCCCTTAAGTGTACATGTATGTTGATTTGTCAGAAAGCCTCTGATAATTTGCTGCATAGCATTCTGTGGATAAATTCTGAGAAGTTATTTTCTTAATTCCTTGGAATATTGTTAAGATCATCACAATGCTGAAGAAAATAGAAGAAAGTAGAAGCAGGCTAATAATTATTTCAAGGGGGGGGGGGGGTAGATTATGTACAGAGCAGGTTTTTGTCCTCAGACAAATACTTTAGCAGTCCACTGATCTCATGAATAGAAAAGCCTCTGTGCCCTCTGTGTTGATTTAGAGAACAACACTTCTAAAAATAACAGTTTCCAGTCCTGCACACTGTAGGTGGGACATCTTGAAAAGGTATTGCCTCCCTTGGAAGGTACCAAAGAGAATATTAGAAAAGAAGGCATGCTGGTATCAGGGAGGGAAGATCATATATAGTTACAGAGCAGATTTTTGGCCTCAGACAAATGCATCAGTAGTCTGTGGACCTCCAAATCCTGTGTGTTGATTTGAAGAAGGTGTTTGATAGTTTGCAATGTACGTAGCATGCTGTGGACAATCTTGAGAAGTTATGACTTTGCTTGTAAAGTTATTAAAATCACAAGGATACTATTGAAACAGGCTGGTTTCACGAGAGTGGACTCCTGCAAAGAGCAGATTTTTATCCTTGGGCAAACCTGTCAGTATTCTGCTGAATCAAAAAGCAATCTCAATGTCCTGTGTGTTGATTCATGAAGGCATTTGATAGTTTCCAATGTATGATGCTTTGTTTCGATCATCTTAAGAGGCTGCTTTCTCCCTTGGAAAGTTTATGCTGGAGAGAATATTAGAAAGGAGCAGACGGGTTTTGTGAGGGGATATCATAGATAGAGCAGATTTTGTCCTCAGACAGCACTTCAGCAGTCCATTAACTTGAACAGCAGCTGGACAATTTCTCTTAGCTTTGGTCGTTTTGTCCCTCCTCGATTAGCGTTGTAGCTATTTGCGGGAGAAACTATTGGTTTTATGGTAAAGAACATGTAATAAAGTTGTTGTGTTGTTGTTGTTACAGCAGCTTTCAGGTCCTGTATGTTGATTTTGAGAAAGCGTCTGATAGTTTCCAAACCTGCTTTGTGGAAAATCTTGAGAAGGTATGTTCTCTCTTTCTAACATTATCAAGATGCTAACGCTGGAAAATATTGGAAAGTAGGCAGGCTGGTGTTACGGAGGTAAGATCATGTATAGAGCAGATGTAAATTAACTTGCAATAGCAGTCCTTATGTCCTGTGTGTGATTTCAAGGAAGCCTCCGAGTTTGCTCTGAAGCATACTGAGGATAATTTATTATATTGATAAGCTAAGGTATGATCTTCATTTCAAGATGCTGTGTGAAGATTTCGAGTTCCATGAAATGTTCTGTGAACAACATTTTGCAGTGAGCTTAAGCTTTCAAGCAGGGATCGATGCACCTTATCCTTCTTCCTAGATTCATTCTACCCATGGACTGGTTTGTGGAAAAGAAACAGCTACAGTGCTAACATTAACAGAGAGTGGATGCTTTCCACAATGCTTGAGGATTTGGATTTTACAGACCAATATGAGCTTATATCCATGCAGCCACTATATTGACATCCAAGAGAAGCTGGACAGGTGAACTCACATCATTCTCATTAAGCTACCTGGCATGGAAATAAATGCTGACATGGTTGAATGTGACAAGTAACCAATGGGTCACTGTGAACTTCCAGCCCTTCAAACAGGTCAATGACTTTATTTATCTGGGCAACAAAGGCACATTGGATGGTGAATGTTGATTAAGATGTGTTGTGAAGACTCCAAGTGCTATAATGTAACTGGTAAAATTTCCAGAAGGAGACTAGATGTCTTTCAGGTTGAGCTTTTGTTGCATCAAGGGGATCTTCAGGCCTAATAGAATATAGTAGCAAGGATTGTTAATCTCCTGTAATATAGAGCTGCTCTGTTTATACTTCACAAAAAAGGAGGTGTAATAATGGCTGCAACATGTCGAGTGTATTGATCACTCAATACATTCTTGAAATCCATCAAGTTGAATCAATATACTAATATTTTAACATGAAAGAGCAATATGTCCTTCAATCTGTGTGGAAGAGAGTGCTGAAAGGTGACCAGTAAGATTTCCAAGAGACTTGATGTCTTTAAGACTTGACTTTTTTGCTCCATCAATCTTAACGTGCCAAGTAGGATTAACAACAACTGAAGGATTTGCTAATTATCCCATAATCTTGCATCACTCTCTGCTACTACACAGCAGAGGAGGTGTAAATGGCTGTTGAACTTGTCATGGAAACAGATTCACTGCAAAGAATTACAGTGCAATGGATGCCTCAAAGGAGGCATAGAAGAGCTTGGTCTATATAATAATGACCTGAAAAAAACAACCATTTTGGTTGGTTATTGTAGTCTGAAAATCCACCAATCATTGAATCCACATACTAGAATCAGAGTATTTGATTGCAGCATCTCTAACATCCATCCATTTGGAAGAGAGTGCTGAAGATTGCAAGACCAGTGAGATTTTCCAAGGGACAAGATGTCTTCCATTTTAAATGCTTTTGATGCATCAAAGGATCTGGCCTGACAAACAGTATTAACAACCAGGATCTGCTAATTATTCTGCAATGTAGAGCTGCTTTATGTTACTATATTGAAGCAAGGGGAAATGGCTGTGAGAAGTCTTCCAAATGGAAGCAAATTTACTGCTACGAATTGCAGTGCAATGGACGCCTCAAAGGAGGCGTAAAAGGCATAGGTCTGAGATGACCTGGTGAAAGACTTTGCAGCCTTAGTAGTTATTGTTCAAGTGGTTCGTCAATGTCACAGTCAGTGTCAATTTGCATTATCAGCAAAAAGTGAACAATTCCATAATAATCTTGATTGACAGTGTGTGCCGAAATTTAGAGTGACAGTAAACAATTTAATTTTCATCTTGAGTGACAGGTCATTGCAATAATTTGGAGTGAAAGTGTAACAATTGAATATTCATCTTGAGTGATTAAGTTCATTGCAGTAGTTTGTATTGACAATACACAATTGGATAATCATGATCTTGCATGACAGTTCATCCCAAATTTGGAGTGACAGTAAACAATTGAATATATCCATCTTGAGTGACAGTTCATTGCAATAATTTTGAATGTCAGTAAACAATTGGGTAATCATGATCTTGTGTGACAGTTTGTGCCGAGATTTGGAGTGACAGTAAAGACAATAGATTTATCTTATGTGACAGTTCATTGCAATAATTTGGAGTGAAAGGTAAACAATTTGATAATCATCTTGAGTGACAGTAAACAATTGAATATATTCATCTTGCAATTGAGTGACATTCATTAAAATAATTTGGAGTGACAGTGTAACAATTGGATAATCTTCTCGAGTGACAGTTCATGCGGTAATTTGGATTAAGAGTAAACAATTGAATAATTGCAGTTGATTGTAGTTTGGTGTAACACTAAGCAGGAGGTGTCAGCTGTAAAATAAAATATGATAAACCAGTTAATATGAAATCTGAAATAAGAAAATTTGTATTAATAGCTTACCTTGATGAGAAGAAATGTTTTATCAAAGACTTCTACTTGATGATCATCCTCAGACTTATGATGTTGTCTTCTTGTATGTAGTTAATCAATGAAAACCGTCTTGTGGATTGAAGCTACACGTAATATGTCAAGATAGTACTAATATTGCTGAAATTGAGATGTCTAGGTTAGTTTTGTTGAGACAAGACACTGACAACTGTTTTTTGTTTCTTTTATTATAATAAATTCAGTTACAGTTAATTTTGTTCAGCAGGCTGCTCTTAAAATGTAGCTTATACAATCCTGAAATGGAATTGTTAGTATGTTTGTTAATTAATACAGTGACACCTTGGTTTTTCAGATTTTTATTTCAGTTACAAAACGTCATTACAACAAGTGATGCACGCGCATTTTGCTCCCTGAAATAAAATGATTGGTTAGTCCCTGAAATGAAATGAGTTGTTAGTATTTAATTGTTTACTTAATCCTACTGTAAATAAATGTTTTAAGATAAAGACACTGACAACATAGCAGTTTTCAGACTTTTTTTTATTTATTATAAGAATTACAGAGCTATAAGTCTTAAGTAATCCAGAGGACCTCTGTAGCTGTGTTGAAGGGTGCGCACCTATGCTAAGAGTTCTGTGTCCAGTGAAACCAAGAATGTTTCTGTGTCCATAAACCTTGACACCTTAACTGAAACACTCAGGGTCCCCCAGACACAATCAGGCATGGCTGACTGCTTGCTATCGGTTCTTTGTCGATACCAAGCATCTAAATCGAACGCATTGTCAAATTTGGAATGAAGATGAAGCTGGATGTGCCGAATGAAGATCGGCCGGAAAACAACAAAAATCCACATACCTCAGGCCAGATTGGTGTCTTCTTCTTCTCTGAGATCCAGCTAGAGTGTTACTGTTAGATAATTATAACTGTTTCAACCAATATTGCCAAAACGTTCTAGCAACTTGCTGTTTGGAATTATATGTTGTATGAGGCGGCTGATGCTTTCAGATAATTTTGTTGACAACAGTAAAAATTGGATTTAATATTTGAGCCTACAACTGCTTCCTGGTAATTTTGAGTGACAACAGGAAAGTGAATAAATGTTTTGTCTGACAGTGTTCAGATAATTTAGTCAATATTTTAGGCAAGTGGATAAATCATTTGTCTGGCAGTTTCTGTGACACTGGTACAGTTATTTTGAATCACAATAGACAATTGGATAAATGCTTCATCTGTCACTGTTGCTCTCTGATAATTTTGACTCATAACAGACAAGTGGATAAATCTTTCATCTGACAGCTGTTTTTTTCTGGTAATTGAATGGCTTCAGACAAACATTTGACCTGGTAGCTTGTCTTAGAGAACTTTGACAACAGACAATTTTAAAATACTTGATGTCTTCAGTAGTAATGTTTGGTGGTTGAAACAGCTGAATATAATGTTAAGTAATAGTTCTACTCTTCTGGACTAGGATGTGTGCATTGTTTGTCCCTTTATTCCCAGTTTTACGTGCCTGGCGAGTCCTTAGCATGAACTAACTTTTAACCAGAAAGACCATTAAACCTGTCAGGAGTTGCCAAAACTGGTCTCCTTCCAAAGTTGAATGGCCTCAAGCTCCGGTTCCTAAGTTATTAGTTTAATTCAAAATCTGGTTGAACCTTACGGAGTGTAGCTTCACTTATTCCAGGACAAACCGCCTGACAAGTGAAGTGTAGTAGTTTGAAAACCTATGCGCAACTAAGCAGGAGATTGATGTCGAAGATGAAGAGCGTCCAAAAAGAAGATTCCATGTGAAGCCTTGAGACGAAGACATCTTGAACTTGCTGAACTTGTAGAAAGATTTAAAAATCCGAATGAAAAACGCCATAAAGCAATCCGAAATCGAATTGATGACCGAATAACCTGCAAAGTAACCCAAATGGGGGCCTAAAGGGGAGGAGCCATCCAAACCCTTGGGACCCAACTAACTACTCTAACTACAATTAAATTAAGCCGGATAGCCAATCATCTGTGTATCGTGTGCTTTGTAAGGTTCATCCAGAGCTCTTATTTACCCCCCATTCCCACCCCTATTTGACTGACCAGCCTCCATTGCTTGTTTAGGTGAAGCTGACCCAGTAGATGGTACAGATGCTGTGGAGTAGATGGACATTGGGTGTCCTGTGGCTGAGGCATTGGAACTGGCAGATATTTCAGATGTGGCTCACCGAAAATGTTACCAGGGAGCGCAGGAAAACTGAAAATAAAAGAATAAAGTTATTTCAAATGCACTTCAGATTGAGTGAAAGAAAGTGAAAAATCGCATGCAGTTTCATGGTCCGTGCTGGCTTTAGTGTACATAAAATTCAAGGAGTATTCAAGCACCAAAAACTGAGTTTCAAGGAGTGTTAATAGGAAGTTTACTTTGTCTTGTACTATATTTTGAAATGTTGTCATTGGCCAACAGCAACTTTAAAAAAGCTCTCCCAGATATAAAATGCATTTTCTAGAGACAACCACAAATGGAACATAAATTTACTGACTTTGATTTAATCCCATGTTATTTCCCATCCAGGAGTTTATTATTTTTAAACGAGCACTTTCAGCAGAAATACATTCTGTTTATATCCGCTGTTTGTGTTTTATTTCTAATCAAGCTACGATGGCCTAACAACAAGAGTTTATACTTAAGGGTAAATTCATGTCCCGTTGCAATTCTCTATGTTCAATGCTTTTTCTAAGGACAAATTTAGCTAGTGTTGGTTGTTTAGACAGTCTTGCACGTGGCATCAGAGCAAGCAAGTCGCGCAAGTATGAGCAAGGAACTTGATACCATATCTCAGCAGGCAATGCACTTTGATAGGTTCCTGGTCACGTCCACATTGATTTACTGAAATAGTGTATACCATGTAATTTAAGAACATCTTAAGAACGTTTTCAGCCTCAAATCGCAAAAAATATAAGAACGTTCAGCTTCAGCTCCGAAATTGGACGTTCTTATAAAAAAAAAACAGTGTACTCTAACTACCAAAGTCACCAAAATAAAAATTATGCCAGACGTGTCACTTTATACCTGGTTCTTTCTGCTCCTGAATTTAAACCAGTTTGAAAGAAAAATTCTGGATATTACTTTGATATGAATTTAATTTTCTTTTTGTCCTATTTTTTCGATGCTAACCATTGTAATTTCTGTGTATTAATCATTGTAACTTATT
Organism: Pachyseris speciosa; assembly: GCA_016490735.1. Classification (NCBI taxonomy): domain Eukaryota; kingdom Metazoa; phylum Cnidaria; class Anthozoa; order Scleractinia; family Pachyseridae; genus Pachyseris; species Pachyseris speciosa. The sequence continues at coordinate 416,844 of JAEMWC010000371.1, forward strand.
AATTATTGTATGTTCATTGTGTGTGGCAAATAAAATAATAATAAATAAAAAAGGCGAAACCTCTCGGCCTTAGCATTCGCAAATCGATGACTTTATTTTGTGGTGAATAAGGCCCACGAAAACCCGCGCGTTTCTAAAATATTTGGCGAACACTTTTTCTTCGTTTCCTCGTCGAGTTGGAAAATTCCATTAAAAAAAAAAACAAAAAAAAAACAATCATTGCCGGTAAAAGAAAAGAAGAACTCACACAGGCTCTTTTTTGTTTATTTCAAGTTTAGTTTGAATTATTTTTAGCGTCTTCAAAGCGGTTCAGTGGTACAAGTTTCAGTTGCGCGCATCTCTTTGCTCCTTTCTATCCTTAATTTGAACAGAGTTGAATGGAAACTTCCGAATATTTTATTCTTCATGTGTACTTTCAGGTGCTAAAACTGCAAAATAAATTGAAGAAGGAAATTTGGAAACAACAGGGGCTGTTGCAAAAATAATAATGAAAAAAATCAGTTAAGTTCTTACTGTTTCCAGAGGAAATTGGCGCGTTTGGGAAAGTCTTCTTAAGACTCTCCTTGTTCTTCCTTTCTCTAATGTTTGAACGACCACAAGGAGAAAAAAATCTTATATTATAATTCAAAAAAATGTGCCTATTGTTTCGCCTCTTGG
>JAEMWC010000371.1:422500-452500 GCA_016490735.1 Pachyseris speciosa
TGCCCTCCCTCCCCCAACCACTTCTGCAACCCCTCCACCCAATTAGATTGGGAAACCACAAACTAAACAAGCAGTTGAGGTGGTATAACTGACTTTTGGTCCAATTTTCTTTTTACCCTAAAACTTAATCATTAAAGAAATATACTAATATATAAGTAATTCCAAAAGTATAGTAGCTTTCTATAATTCTGATCATCAGAAAACTACAGCCGAAGTTTGTTGTTATGGGCGGCCATTTTGAAAACCATATTGGATTCAGTGTGCTGACGCATGTAGCCTTCCAATGCAGACATCTTTGGGCTTGTCACGCGTTCCTCCCTTACGAACATCTGCTGAACTGAACTGCCATTTCTGTTTGCAACAGTTAGCCAATCACAGTTTAGTTCATCTTCCAATTTGTGGAAAGTTCGACTTTGATCCCTGGATTTATTTCCCATTAATCATTTGGCAGAAATTACTTCATGGCTGTCGATTTCCATTGTTACGCAGCTTGTTATTGGTTTCTACAAAACAAAGGCTAACTGCCAGCGAACGAAATTAGCAGTTCAGTTCAGCAGACGTTAGTGGGAAGGAATGCGTGACGAGCCCAAAGAGCATCTGCTTAGGAGGCTAATGACACATGTGGAGTTCGGTTTTCTAAGACGAAATCAAGATGGCACCAACAATATACAAGTGTTTGTAACATGATTTATGTGATGAATTGAATGAAATTAATAGCACAAACAGGCTGCATTTAAAAGTATTTTCATAAAAAAGACAAAGAATTACATGTACAGAGTTCATTCTATAGATATGGAAGAAACTTTTTGAGCAAGCCGGGACCAGAAAGAGCTTTCTACTCAATAATATCGCTGCACAAAGAAATTTGGTTTCTTTATTGGTTGGACTATTTAACTGCTGTGTGCCATAAGCAAGAAATGACAGCATTCTGAGGAAAACAGAAAAAACAAACTAAAAGCTACTTAGTTTGTTTTTCTTTTCTGATTTTCTCCTGTTCATTATCGTATGTGACTTTTTGGTTGAATGTGTTTTTAGCCCATTTTTTGTTCCAAAACTAAGCTCAAAACAGTGAAAAAATAAAGGGCAATGTAAAATGAAGTGCATATGCCAAAATTCAGCCAATTCTGAGCATGCATGTCACATACAGCTGTACGATAGTTTCACTTTCAACCCTTCATTTATTTCCTCAGAGTTTGCTCAGAGTTTGATAAACAAAATCTAAGCTAAAATGTACCAGAGGTTAGTTAGAACCAGAGCCTTAGAGTGCTGTGATTACAGTTTTGGTTTTGGGACAGTCCTTATAACCCCTCCTTTTGCCACCTCTTACCCATGAAGCAAAGAGTCCCTCCTTGTCATTTGCTTGTGATGCAATTGGTTGGGGAGTCTTCAATTCATTTGCATTAGTGAGGGAAGTGCTTTCAGGAATTGAACTACCAGCACCAAACATCGCTGCCTCATGGCTTCCATCTATGCTTTTCTCATCAATCTGTCAAAAAAAGGTTTAAATACAAAAGAAACCTGTTATCTGGGGCTTGATTCACAAATTTCTCCCATCTTTTGCATGTTCAACTGGACAAAGAGGCAAGGCTGATCAAATTAATTAAGCGGGTGTCGCTTAGCGACGAGCCGCTTCTAGTAATACCCTTTTTTTTTTTTTTTTTTTTTGTAGTTTTTTTTGTCGTGGTGTCCGTCGAGAGGCCCGTGCCCCTCTCGGCCAGAGGAAGAAACAATGATATAACAATGATATTATATTTTGTTTGAGAATTGTCAAGCGATTATGAAAAGAAAGGTAGCTTTTGCGAGCTTGGGCATAGTATGAAATGCCATATTCTCGACACTTTAAAAATTTTGTAGCTTTGCCTCGTAGGCTAAAGTTCCGGCAGTCTGATTGACCTCTCAGAGTTTTGAATCGCGTAGTACGGCCGTTGGGTTACCGGGCAAATAGAGCGCATGCAACCGAATTTGGAAACTGGCGCTCATCGGACGGGTAGGCATATAATCTTCGGTCTCTCTGGTGGCAATTTGAGGGAGATAGGTCGATTTGTTTGGAATTTATTGGCGTTCGCGTGGTGAGGGTTGGTTCGGAGCCGCCCTGCCCTCAGTTATTTTATAATGTACAGTACTCGTAGGAAACAAAATCGACCAAATGGCGTTCAAAACGGCTAGAAGGCACAAGGCGGCTATTGAATAAAGGTAAGAAGGCTTTACAGGTTATATTTTGAGTGATCATGATTATTTTCTCGATGCTCGCATCGTTGTATCTAAACTTCGCGTAATAATATAGAGTGTAAACTTTAATTGACTAAAAGGCAATTTATTACAGGTAGACAAACAAAAAGATTTCTGGCCTTCGCGTGGTGAGGTTTCGTTCAGAGCTCCCCTGCCTTCAGTTATTTTATAATGTAAAGTACTCGTTGGAAAAAAATTCAACGAAATGGAGTTAAAAATGATGGCTAAACTTCAGCAAGGAGGCTATGGAATAAATGTAACAAGGCTGTACAGGTTATATTTTGAGTGATTATAATTAATTTCTCGATGCTCGCGTCGTTGAATCTAAACTTCGCGTAATAATGCAAAGAGTATAAACTTTAATTGACTAAAATTCACCGAGAGAAGCATTACGCTTGCTTTCACGATATTGCATGCAAGATATGTTTTTTACCTATTTCACTCGTGGGAACGGGTACTTCTGATTGGACAGATATTTATAGTTTCGAAACAGTGTAAGGCCTATGTTTATTTTCGTTTCACAATGCCGTTGTTTAAAACAAAATCTTTTGATATTTGTGTTTCTTTTCCAGAAATTGTAACAACGTTTAAAATAATTCATAAGGCCTATGAAACTTTGAAGAAAGTCCATAACTTTCAGTGAATTTACTTTACATGTAACGAGATTGTTCGTGACCCGGTTTTGAAGATAAACAAATATTGACCGAGTTAGTGATGGTGCAATACCGGAAGTACTAGTGATGATACAATACCGGAAGTGAAATCAACCAACACAGCTCTTTTGCGTGGCGTTGTTTGAACATACCTTAGTGGTATTGAGATATCAGTTATCGTCGAGAAACCGGTCAATGGATCGAAGACTCAGATTTATAGCAAATTGTTCGCTTTCTTTGAAATTGTCAAACAAATCGAAGTGGCAGTGTTTTGTTAAGCTTCAGCTGGCATTGGTTTCTCGTGTAGCGAATATCCATAGAATCGGTTGAGTACTTTTCCGTGTTAAATTGCAAAATAGGTTTACAGCTTAAGCGTTGAGAAAAGAAAAAAGAAAAACAAGTGAAAAGGAATAGAAAAAAAAAGAGATCAAAGAAAAAGACACTTTACTTTGCTTTGGTCTTGAACCACCAACCCTAAGCTGCCATACGAGTACGAAATGAGCGCACTAACCCACTAGGCCACCAAAACCTCCCCTTAACGAAAGTTTCAATTTTAAATTGTTCATCATTCGGAGTGACGAATTGACTGTCATGCCAACTGAAAGGTGACAAAAATTGAATTACGACCAACTTGAACTTATCCTGTGCATTAATCCGGCTCGGATGGTCAAAAAGGCCGCTTCTAATTCTCGCAGAATTTCTTGTTCAATAAACATTTGCCTGAAATTATAGAGATAAGATAAAAAAATAAAATAAAATAGAGAACTCTTTCTGATTCTGTAACCTGTGTAGCACAAAAACCCACAAATTATCTAGTGCTCTGACTTACTGTATAAAATAAATTTTATCTAAACTGGTTAACTTAACAGATTAGTAATGAAATCGTAAAGCTTGTGGGATGTGGCTGGAGTGACAAGGATACTTCACAAATTAATGTGATCAAGTAAGCTGAAGCCACTCAAAAGGCACTAAGGCCACATGGTAGCGGGCATTACCCCTTAAATCTACCAAAGCCACATCCCACAAGCTTTATGATTTCATTGCTTGTTTTATTGATATGTGGGTACTTGAGCCTGAGTATTAGCTATGCCATGCTGATGAGGCCTAACAAGGCCGAAACAGCTGTCCATGGCTGCTAATGCTTGGGCTCAATCTTTGCTTTGGTAGAAACTACATGCAACATTGAAACAAGCAATTTGAATTCAAAAAAAGCTTGCATAAATGGAAAACAATGTGTACAGTACAGCTCAAAGGTATTTGACCAACGCACACGCAAAACACACGCACGTTTTTTGCGTTAACGCATTTGCGTTAACGCGTTTGAAAGCGCGTTATTGAAGCGCGCTTTCTCTTTTGTTATTCAGTGCTTGAGTTTCCTTTGTCCAACATTGTTTCCACAAACAAAAGAAATAAGCCAAAATAAGCAAACTGCGGCCAGAAATAGGACTGAAAATGCTGCAATTGTATTTCTCTTCATGTTTATTCGACGACAACATTCGCTTAATTCGTGCCAGTTCCAAAACTCCGACGTTAACAGATGTATCCCTTGTTAGGCCAGACTTTTCAAACCTCAAAACATAATGGCGTTTTCAACGCTCAAACATTGAATGAGCTTCCACTGATGACTTTGGCTAAGAGTTATTTTTGTATAAAAATCCATTTTTAATCGTCCCGAACTGAAGCGAAGAAAACCACTCCAACTCGCTTCCGTGGAATTGTTTTGAAAGTTATTTCCTTGCCAACAGGCGGCGGCGGTGAGAAGGTTACTTCATCAAAACAGTTGTACCCATTACCCACAAAATATCAGCAGTAAAAAAGAACTAGCAAAGAAATACAATCTTTTTAACCGACAGAGCAAATTTGCGCGTGCATCTGCTACTGCGGAATGTTCGAAAAGTTCTCGCGCAATTATGCAAATTTACAGAATTCTGCACGTGCAATTTGATTGATGGCCAGCGCTACATGGTTTCTTATTTTCGCCGAATTTACAGTTGCACGTATTATTGGCGGAATGAAGTTATTTTCGCTTTCTCCGATAAGTCTGTTTCCAGGCTGTCAATGCATACAGAATCATCGTCACTGGATTCTTCGTCGCTCTCTGACTCATCGTCCCACGGGGAATTCTTCGATCTCTTCATTGTCAACATTGTCTCGCGCTTCAAAGTATAACTCGGCAACTTCATCAAAACTTTGGACATCTTCCGACATGACATGCAAATACGAAACTTCCGTTCTTGAACTCTCCATGATAATAAGACGATAAACGTATACTGGCTAGCGATGGTTTGATAATATATATATTTTTTGTGTGTGTGTGTTTTTATGAGTCAATGAGTGGCAAAAATATCACGACCGCGGATAAAGCAACGGCAATCTTGCACGCTGGACGGTGAAGTAAGAAAATATGAAAGGTCATAATAATTCCTCCATTTCAAGTACATCACTTAGATTTTATTCAAAAGGTGATCAATCTGTTAAGTTTTCTTTCTGATAAATTCTCTGTTTTCGTCGCCGTCTGATGGGACGGTTATAGTGATTTCCTTGCAAAGTCGATTTTCTTCTTTCTTTGTGAGAATTTATATTCGTTATGTTAAACTTAATAAAAATACGGTATTTGCACAACATATAGAAATATTTCTAAAACAACAAATACCTTACTTTAAGCAAAAAACTATAATCAGTATGAAATACTCGAGTTTTGCCACGTATCAAATAACACACCACGCGCTCTTCATTTATCACTTCAAATCTATGCAAATTTGCGCTGAAAATTTGGCGGCCTTGTTTACATTTGGTGCGGCCATTTCGACTCTTTATGAAATGTACTTGAAATCCTTGAAAACATGGTAGCCGTATGCAAAAAGGGCCTACTTCATAAACTATAAAAGAATCGATGGCATCACAATTATGAACAGTTAAGTACGTCGCGACGTTCATTTACGCAAGCCGCCGGGCAATTTTTTATAGTCGCTTTCTCACCGGTTTAATAGTTTGTTTTGTAAATGCAGTGGCTTGATGAAAATATCATGGTTTACTTGGAAATCGGATAAATTCTTCGATTTTCCTGATTTAGACTGAACTGTATTTCTTTATTGGAGCTTTGAAAAATGACAAAAGTTGCCGTGTTATCGAACAATGAACCAAGACCAATACGCCAGCTCATACATACTAATGAGTTGTGCTTCAAGCGCGCTTTTGAAGCGCGTTAGATAAACGGACTCGCGTTAACGCATTTCTAACTAACTCGTTTGAAGCGCGTTAACGTGGACGCTTACCTTTGAGCTGTACTGTATATAAACTCATTATTCCACTCTTGGGCTATTAGCTAACCACAACATGTTCTCTTCAGGGCAAGGAAACGTTCCAAGAGTTGCAAGATTAAGAAGTGACTTTATTTTTTTTCAAATCTTTGACCAGAAATCATTACCTGTTGACCTTTTGAGCTGGCTGATGAGCTGAATGACTGAGGAACAAACTCATTGCTTTCAATGCGTAATATTGCTTCTTTGTCAGGTGCAAGTTTTTCTGTTAAACAACATACGGTAGTATTACAAATCAGTTTACATGCAGAAAACTTGGCAATTGTGATACACATAGAAAAGCTTAATCAAATGTGCTCAGAAAAAAAATGACTTGATTTGAGAGTCACAGTCACAGTGTCAGAATTCAAAGGATAAAACAACAGGTATATCCCAGTTCTGGTTTCTGGAACATTGAGCATCTAGTTATGGGAGGTACCCTCCCAACCCTGCCCACCCTACTGATGGGATGCAAGTCGGTCACAGGATACCCAGGAGGAATCTGGAAGTCATGGTAATCTTTGACCCCGAAGGATGAACATTATTATTACTCAGGATGAAGCAACTAAGCTAAGAGTATTGCCATTCCCTTTAGATGGGATGCTAGTCTAGCTCAGGATAGTCAACAAGAAGTGAACGGTATAGCTGCAGTATTATACAGCTGTAGCAACATTAGTGTCCTCTGTACTGTATGTTGCTCTATAACAATGACCCCAGTACTTACAAGGTACCCTTCAGTATTTCTGTTACCCCAGCTGGGAGGAAATTTGTGAATACAGCTTGTAAGTGCATTGAAGAGAAAATATGTGCCACATGACATGCCAGTGATATGTGATAAATTGAAGAAACTCACTCAATTCTTTTGCAGCTTTGTCTCTTTTAAGGATTTCATCTTTAGACTCTGAAAAACAAAAATTAGCAAAACAGTCAAGAAAAATTGATTTGTTTACTAGAGAGGTAAGCACAACCATTTTAAATTCAGGGAATATGAATGATCAAAAGAATGTTAAACCATTGACTACCAGCTGTTTTTACATTTTCGGAGTGATTTTCCACCTATAAACGATGAATAGCAATTTGTGACTCTTTATTTGAAACTACCAGAGAAAAGTGGTGCTGTCCTAAGGCACTGGAGGCTCAAGGTTTCTGAAAACGTCATTTTGATGTAGCTATTTTTTTATCCGTGAAGCAACAACAATGGCCCAAGTTTGGTTTGCTTGCGATTTTTGCTAAGTTTACAGCCATTTTTCATCTTTAGCGGCTGCCTGATGAGCATCATTAAGCGTGACAGTAGCTAAGAGTCCACTTTCTCAAAGAATTGAGCAAGGTGGTGTACTTTGTTGTTGAATTTGGCTTGTTACTCGACGAACTGGGAATTTGGCCAGTCGGACACTTAGTACCTTTGGGACTCGACTACTGGAATTTGTGAGCACTGAAGATGACCACAAGCAGGAAATTTGGGCGGTAGGTCGGAGTGGCTGTAGACTTAGTTTATATGTGAAAGAATTGGGGGAAGGAACGGGCGCTATCAAAAATTCTCGTTAGTTCCCAGCATGCAACGTGCTCGAGATGTTGAAAATGTTGGGAAGGTCCGAATGCACTGGAACAAAAGGCTGTATCTACGCTCGGGAGAAAAATATGAACAAAAAAAGTCATTTCTAAGCTAGAACAAGGACTGAATTTCATTATGATGGTTGAAGTTTGGTTTTTCGACGATGATTTCCTTAAAAAACATGAAGGCAAAAAGGGGCATTTCTGTCGTTTCTCTTTGACATTAAAAACTGTCAGTTTTGTTCTTGTCCAAACTCAAAAGGCCATATTTGGTAAAAATCGCTACGTTTCTTGTGTTTATTGGATATCCAAATTTAAAGGACATTCCATTTCATGCTCACAACTAACAGTTAAGGCAATATTCGTGCGATTGAGAAAGTTGCAATGTTTTGAAGCATGGGAGTTTTTTACAGCTGGTTTTGGCCGGCACGGGTGCCAATGGTTTAATGTTGTACCTGCTTTTGCCAGAGCTTTCTTCATTTTCTTTTTTGTTTGTTCTTTTGAGACCTTTGAGAAAGCAGAATATAGCAAGTTAGTTTTATTCCCATTAATTTTTTAATCAATGATTGTTGTGTTTTCCTTATTCTAAGGAACATTCTAAAAAATAACATTCAATAGCAGTAGTGTTACAGCTCCTATAAGCTCTTAATTTCATTGACAGGGATAGTGTAGCAGCCCTACTGTTTCACGGCTAGGGTCCATTGTTTCTGTTGTTTGTTGTTTTGTTCACCTGAAGGGTCGCAAGCCATTCATGTGAGACCTTACGAGAGCTGCTACATGTACATCACCCTTCAATAGTGATGTCATGGAAAAGAAATGACTGTGATGTCACCAAGGTTGCTACTTGTATGAGCAATAGTACCAGAGAAAGCAATCAAAATGGCACAAGATCTCAGGTTTTAAAATTCTGCAATAACATTGTGTATTGCATTTGTGGACAGCTTATTAATAGTCAGGGCTGTCACACAGGTGGGGATTTGCAAAAAGTAGCTGCAAAATTCAGCTGTTGTCATAATAGACATGTAGTCAGAGTGATGTTTTTTTTATGAAAGTAGCCAGGGATCTAACTCAGAATGGCTGGTGAAAATCCCCAGCCCCCAGCCCTTAATGACAGCACTGAATTGTCCAATATAGCTAGCGACATTGCATGCCAGGCATATTCAGGTAGTTTGTATAAAGCTCCAAAGAGGCCTTCCAAGGGGTGGTCTGGTGCCGCTTTGTCGCTAGTTTATGACTCGGTCTCTCGCTGGTTTCATAAGGGACAAATGTCACTGTTGCAAAGAAACAAAGAGGAATGGAAAGTAAATTGTCTCTGTCGGTTGTTGGTGTTTTGGGAGAAGACTGTTGCCTGTTTTTGGAGCCATGTCACTTGTTGTTTCTACCCCTTGGAAGGCCTCTCCAAAGGGCAGAGGATAATTAATAATAATATAACTCACCTGACTACTTGATGATGAACTCCTGCACAAACAGAAATAGAAACATAATGGAAAATATATTAAAGTAGACTGAAGTATCACTATTTGAGAATCACAGGTTCCATGCCAACAAGCTGCTTTGAGGTAGCCTCCTTTGCAGCCGTTGTTTGTTTCGGTCCTATTTTCCCTCCCCACTAATGTCTGCTGAACCGAGCCTGACATTCCATTCCCATTGTGTCTGAGTATCCAATCAGGAGGGAGAATAGAACCGACACCAACAACGGCTGCAAAGGAGACTACGGGAACTTAGCCACTGAAATTTAAGAGCCACAATGTGATTGGTCAGTTCCTAGAATGGAATGGAATGTCCAGCTTGATTCAGCAGACGTTGGTGGGGTGGGCCTGACACAAACAACGGCTGCGAAGGAGGCTAGCTTTGAGGCTAATAGTAGTAAAGTGTATCATAGACATAAAAATGTAAATGATGCTCTTAGTTATAATAAACCAGATAAACCTATTTGACTAAAATATTAACTTAAAAGTGGCCACATTACCAGCTACCTTCAGCGCCTTAATAACAACAATAATAATAATAATAATAATAATACTAATAATAATCACTTTATTTAAGTCTCAAATGTATTTAGCCGAGCACAGATGCTCTACTAATTGGGGAGACTAAATCAAATCAACTCTAAATAAATCAAATCAAATCAAATGTTGGTTTTTGGGGAGAGGGGAAAACCGGAGTACCCGGAGAAAAACCTCTCGGAACAGAGTAGAGAACCAACAAACTCAGCCCACTTATGACGCCGAGTCCAGGAATTGAACCAGGGCCACATTGATGGAAGGCGAGCGCTCTCACCACTGCGCCAACCCTGCTCCCCTATAAATGGTGCAGTGGTTATGAAATCAGACAAGTTAAGAAAGATGTGGGTTTGAACCAACACTCAAGACAACATGTGGGTTTGAAACAACATGTGGGTTTGAAGATGTGGGTTTGAAACAACACTCAAGACAACATGTTTTGCACTGATGTGAGACATGTTTTTGTAAAGACATGCTAAGGAACTTCTTACTTTTTGTCTTTTCTACTTCTCCTCCTTTCATCATCACTAGAGCTACTGCTGTAACTTCTACTGCTGCTTGATCGGCTGTACCTGCGATCTGCAAAAAAAAAACAAAACAAAACAAAATAAATAAATAAATAATAATCATATGGGGCTGATGGCATTAAAAAATGCAGTTGAGAGAATCATTTTCCACCGGTTTGACATAAAGAACCACTGCAGTTAGCTATAAAATTTATAACAAACAATCGAGAAAAAATCCTGAACAAAATATAACAGACTTGAAAATAAATTCAACCCATGACCTCGGCGATACCAGTGCAATCCAGCTCCAGATACAGATAGTAACCACCAATAACAGGAAAGAAATGCTCACCTTTCCTACTTGATCTGTAGTTTGGAGAGATAAAACAAATAAAAATAGTTGGATTTTGTTTTAAAAGCACATGGCGACATGTGTAAAGTGAAACATTAAGCAAGTTTTCACCTGCTCCGTCGGTAATCTTCATAACTACTACTTCGCGATCGACTTCGTCTTCGATCGCGAGAACGCGACCTTCTTCGTCGTTCTCGGCTTCTGCTCCTCCTATCACGCTTCCTAGATGATTTATGCCTCTTTCGTCTATCATCATCTGAATCTGAGCTGTATCTACCCATTTTCACGCAGGAAAAGGCCGGAATATTCTGCTATCTGACCATAACGTCCGACGCCACCACAGCGGCCATATTTGATTTGAAAGATCGAACGCGCTCATGGGATTTGAGGGTAGTTTCCAGTCCCTGACGACATACATAATTATTTGGGGGTGCATGGGTGCATTAGCCTCCGTCGCAGCCGTTGTTTGTGTCGGTCCTATTCTCCCTCCCCACCAACGTCCGCTATTCCATTCCAGCAACTGACCAATCACATAGCGGCTTTTAAATTTCGGTGGCTAAGTTCCCGTGGCCTCTTCGTGGCCGTTGTCTGTGTCCGTCCTATTCCCCCTCCTGATTGGATACTCAGACACAATGGGAATGAAATGTTCGGCTCGGTTCAGCAGACGTTGGTGAGGGGGGAGAATAGGACCGACACAAACAACGGCTGCGAAGGAGGCTAGAGGTGCATGGGCAAGGAATAAATTGTTCGAATAAATTATGCATGCCTTCAAAATATATTGGAAAACATAATTCTCCTGAATGCAGAAAACTGTGAACCCTAAGAATTATTTCTGGGATGTTTATTGTTCTTCAACCAATTGCAGGATCAAACAGCTAAACAGAAAAGTAACGATGCTACAGGTTGCCGTTTAGCAACCTTGTATCTGATTGGTTTTATTTTGCAACACAATAGATATTCCAGAAATATTTACAGTAATATCAAGACACATACTTTTTCTTATGCTACAGATTCAAACTCCTGCATTGGCCCTGATTAACCAATCAGCAAAAAGGAAAGTGAAAATAGGGTGTTTTGACAGATAAAATTTGGCAAACAGTATCTCTTTGTGTGAAAACGAAATGAAACAGACTTAGTATGGGAGTTGGTTTCTCAGGGTAATGTGTTGTACCTGCATGGACACACCCAATTCTGAGTAGTAAGCCAAGGTAACTTGGACATACTCCCCTATATGGCCTATACATTAAATATGACATTAAATATTTATGTTTTAATGAACACTTACCGAAAATCTACAATTCATCTGTTTTTTTTTTTTTTATCGAATCTGGAGTCAAGTTGGCATCCGAAAACTTGCCTGTCTTGTTAATGATACAGTAAATAGCTTCTTGTCGTTTAGTGCGTTCGTGCAAAAATTTAAAATTAAATGTAATTTTCTGCAGTACCTTAGCTTGTTGTCGGCTATACCAGATCAGTGGAAAAAAAGTCTAAAAAGAGATCAGCAACACCATGTTGCAGCGAGCACGCAACTCGCAATCGATTAGCTTACGTGTAAGACAGTGTACAATACTCTAATTAGCCGACAACAGCGCCCACCTACCGCAGAAAAAAGATTAGCAGAATGCGGTTTTGATGCACAGAGGCAACAAAGAGTTTACTCCCTGCCATTTTGTGCAATGAAATGAAAGAAGTAAAACTATCTGTTTTTCAGTACAAAATAATTCACAACATACTATTAAGACTATGTACAAATAATATCTTACACAAAATGAAGAAAAAACCTCACCCTTATTGCCCGTACTGTACTAATGTCGAACAAACGACTTCTCATTTATTCTTTTCATGTCATGTTGCGAAATCGTTCTGGTCTGAGTTTACTACTTGGTTTAATCTGATGTCGACAAAAAAGAAATCTACTCTTTCTAAACTTGAAATAATATACGGGGTGTTCGATGATTCCGTTGGTCATCCTGTCTAACCCTAAATCACTTGATTTTAATAGGAAAATACTTTCTTTATACAAATGCCTTAGATGACAAAAGACGTCAGTTTGCTGATTTTATCACCCTCGTACAAGATAAAAGTGAAATAGAAAAATATATCGCAATCATGACAAATAATCACCTTGCTTTTGTTAAAAAGTGGTCACATTTCTTAATCTAACTATGTTGTTTCTTTTACGTGATGTAAAGTTCTCGATGTTTATAATTCGTAATTAATACCTCTACTTAAGTTCCCATCGTTAGTAATTACATTGTATGTATTGTTTGAGTAAGTAGTTCAATTGTATTTTATGTGTCCAATAATTAACAGTATTCACCTCAGTGTCGGTGAAAGTGGTGGATATTTACCTCCACTTCGGTGAATAATTGTTAATTAGTATGTACCACACAAGCTGAATAATTAGCAGAGAAAAACATTACTTTATGTGTGACAATATACCGACAAGCGGTCGGAAATTGTAAAATCTTGCGCGCCGGCTGCTCGGTAGCCTCCCACGCAGTCGTTTTTAGGGGACTCGTATTTGGGGAGGAGGTGAAATACGAGTCCCCTAAAAACGACTGCGTGGGAGGCTAGCTGCTCGGAAGTGAATAGTACTTGCTAATCACCTCCGAGTTAACCAATCAGAGCGCGCGAAAAGCACTATTCACTTGTGTGGTATATACTAAATAGTGTTAGTATTGTAAGTAGGGTAAGTACCGCATTGTAAATAAATAGCGTAAGTACCGTATTGTAAGCAGTGATAGCATTTTAAATAGTGTAAGCACCGGATTGTAAGTAGTGCTAGTATTGTAAATAACGTAAGTACCGTATTGTAGCAGTGTAGCATTGTAAGTAGTTCAAGTATCATGCTGTCAGTTGCGTAAGTGTTGTAAATGCAAGTTACGTGAGACGTTGTAAAATGTTCTTGTGTTGAAATAAATTAAAAAAAAATTATATATATATATATATATATATATATATATATATATATATATATATATATATAATTATAATCCAAGAGTTAGGTTATTTAAACATTTACTGCAACTCTGAGTTTCATGCTTCTTGCGAAGCAATCATCAGGCAACTGCCAGAAATAACGGTTACAATCACAGAAATTTGAAATACAGAACAATGCATACATTACATTACATACTAGGCGTGTCGCGTCACACGGGTCGTTATCGCTAATTACATAATGACATTTCTTAACAGAAATTTCCTAACATGTCTACAACACGATGTCAGCTCATTTCTTTTGTTTAGACTTGCCATTTCAGGTTTACAAATAATGAAATATTTCTCCCACAAACACAAATTGCATCTCTTAGTAACATTGGAATAAGAACTAGCTTGTTTTATCTTGCGCCATTTGATGACATACTTAGTGTTCTTATCTTTGAGACTCCACATATATTTACTAAGCTCAGTAGCATGTTTGTAACGCTCGTTACGGAATGAACATACATGGTTTCTATACCGCAATTTGAACGCAGTATCACAAAGTCCGATGTATGTTTCCTTTGTGGATTCTGTGGTGACCTCAGCCTGGTAAATGACATTTTCCACATTGCAGTTTCCATCCATGGGACACGTGTCAGGTTTCCGACAATTGCAGCTTCTCTCAGTTTGATTATTAGTGCGTGTGGATTTGTTAATTTCGGCTTTGTTATGGTTAGATATGATTGTTTTGATGTTTCCCATGCAGCTGTAACTTAATTTGAGGGTGTTACGGTTAAAAATTTTGTGAAGTGGGTTAGATTTGGGGAAATGCTTATCAATTAGTGAAAGGAAGCATTTTCCGACGTTTGTTTCTACGTTCTTGCTATAGGGCGGGTTGAACCATGTGATGTTCCGCTGTCTGTTTCTCCGTGGACGTGGTGTCTGGTTTGGTGTGGCATTGAATGACAGGTTGTAGTGATATCCGCTTTTGTTGAGTGCTTCTTGATAGATGGGCTTAGCGTTATCGAAGCATTCTTTGTCGGAAGATATCTCGGAAAGCCTCTTGTTAATTGACTCAGGGATGTTTTTCAGGATGGATGTTGGATGGTTGGATTTTGTATGCACATACAGCGGGACATTGCAGCGTTTGTGGGAGAAATATTTCATTATTTGTAAACCTGAAATGGCAAGTCTAAACAAAAGAAATGAGCTGACATCGTGTTGTAGACATGTTAGGAAATTTCTGTTAAGAAATGTCATTATGTAATTAGCGATAACGACCCGTGTGACGCGACACGCCTAGTATGTAATGTAATGTATGCATTGTTCTGTATTTCAAATTTCTGTGATTGTAACCGTTATTTCTGGCAGTTGCCTGATGATTGCTTCGCAAGAAGCATGAAACTCAGAGTTGCAGTAAATGTTTAAATAACCTAACTCTTGGATTATAATTATTTGCAGCTCTAGCTCTGCTATTGAGCACTTTATAGTAGATGAGGATTTCAATCCACTTTTTGGTTATATATATATATATATATATATATAGACAAGGTTACTTTGGGAACAGATTAACCTTGTCTATATATATATATATATATATATATATATATATATATGGCCTATACGGGGCTGTGCCGATTGATAGGGGTTTGTGGCCCGTCTGCCCTAAACCAGGTATATAATTTCATGAAAATCTGTCCTATAAAGGGTCTGGACTCGTCCAAGACAGCCAGTATGGTTTCAAGACTGTCGTTGACTACTGGTATTTAAGTAAACCGAAATCAGAGATGTTTATGTGTATTTATTCAGGAGGTTATCAGGCAACATTATACCATTTTCAGAACACATTTAGTGAACAGATTCCCATCAATTAAGTTTCCACTTGAGATTCACAGAGAAGAATGCTTCCCCCCTTCAAACCAAAATATAGCCTTTGTACCTTCCATGAACACTTTCATGTGGAGGGGGACAGGAGTCTGAGAGAATAGGGGGCTGGAGGGATGCAGGAGGAGAGAGGGTGAGAAAATTTTGTTCTACAAGGGTGGGAGGTGGGAGGGAAATAATTTGTCAGTGGTGGGAGCCACACTGAAGAAAAAGTGCAGAAATTCAGGAGAAAAACTAAGGGATGGGGGTGGGGGGGGGGGGAAACAGGGAACAGAAAGCAGGAGGTTTGGACCCACCTGTCCCTCCTCCCTTTAAAATAATTTGGGTGAAAGGGATTTACAATAAAAGTAGAAAAGCAAAGCACAAGGTAAAAGAAGACTTTATTCAAACAAAAATACACAACAAATCTATTGAATTTGTCATGGTGATTAGTCCCAAGTGATCCCTGAGCCAAAGGAGATGACAGGATCACTTCCTATTGGTTTGTATGATAAAGTCCACATGCCAGGCATCACAGTCACTGAAAAAAGAAACAAAAGATTTTGAGAATTAACATCAATGCTTCTGTTGAAAAAGAAGAAAACCTTAAAACTCTTTAGAAACCATAAACTTACAAATTTCTCCAGGATTTAACTTTAATGAAACCTTGTGGCAAATATTGCTGCAAATCTCATTTGGTTTCAGTGTGAATCTGCTGGACCCTTTGACCTGAAAAACCAAACAACACAGGCAGCCCATGCAAGTAAGTAAAGTAAGTGAGTAAGTAAACCTTTAAGTAGTTAGCATGAGGTGACTTATACTACCCCTAGATGTGATGCTCGCTAGTACAGCACTGTTTGTGGTCAGCCAATGAGAATAAAAAGTGTATGATTGTATTGTAATATCCCTTTTAAATTGATGAATGTCTTAATTGTCATCATGACCATGCACTATTGTGTAGAGAAATGAGTTGTCATACCTGAGCAATCCAAAAGGCTGAAGAATCCCAAGTAAGCTGATAAAAAAATATTTTGTCAATTAGAGGGTAACACTACAGTGTCACACTTGTCTTGAGTTGAGTCACTTAAGATTGCTTTCAACCCTGGTTGCACCTTGCTAGCAGAGCCTTTCTTAAACTCCAAAAGAAAGATTGCAGCAATTGAGTCAAGTCTTTATTGAGCATGCACTTGTTGTTGCCTGAATACAATTTCAAGCCAAGGATGAATTGTGTGGGTTCAGTGTTGTGGGCTTGGTTTGACCTTTGGTTTATCAACGGAATTAATGTGTGCGGTAAAAAATGGTTTGACGACAGAAAACCGGATTGACTAGCCCACATGTTGGGGCTGTAGTGACTTGAAAAACTTGACTCGATTTCTGCAGAGTGTTTCTTTTAGAGTTTAAGAATGGCAATTTGAAATCACTTGCCTGATTACTCCCTGAATTGTACTCCACTCAGTCCTATTACCATTACTAATCATACGAGTGATTTACAAAATCGGACAACCGTGAATTACCAGTTAATCAAAACTATGACCAAAATTTGAGAAACGAACTAACCATTGGTTGAGTGTTAAATGGTTACACATTGTTATGAATTCTAAAAAACATACCAGTTTACTCAACAAAATGCACAACAACAGTGTGCACAAAATGACACATACTGTCCAATTACAAAGGCATGAAATGTAAACTGTCCTATTACACTGTCCAATTACAAGCATGACGCGTACACTGTCCTATCAGTGCTCAAATCGGGCTGCTGATAACCAATCACATTCAAGATTTTTGTTATAGTTTAAAACGTTTTGATGGTAGTATATTTATATTGAGCTTGGCAGTAAACCTGGAGTCAATGCCATTTCCTCCTCCTTAGTTTGCTTATTTTGTTTTTGCTTTGTTCTCCTTTTCTTAAATATTTTTATTGCCAATGAAATAGATTCAGCCCTATCAAAGACATTATCTTTCATCCCCTCCATCCCCTCCCCCCTACCCCTACCCCACCCCTTCTCATCAGCTTTTTTGCTGAACAATTTCTTTCTTCACCAGAGCCTTAGGGAAATCAGTGATGACCCTCCCCACCCCCTCCATATAGCTTGGTTATGGGTACATGTGTAAGTAAGCTGTATGGGTTGATAATAACCCTTTTGATGGTCCTGATAATTACTCGGCCGACTTCCACTGGAAGGCCAAGTCTAGATCTGGGCTTCATTCTTCTTTTTATTATTCTTTGTTGTCGTGTTTCATCCACAAAGCTCATTTCTGGCATTTCTGTGCAAGCGCTAAAAAACATCAATCATGTGGTTCAAAGGGCGCAAGCATTCCATCAGGTGTCTGTTGTTTTGAAGTTATGTAAATTTCTCATGTAAGCCAACCCGCCAAACACAAAAATATTATCAAAATATTCTTGTTTTGTTTACATGAGGACTTTGCCATTTTCGATAGGCATGCAAAAAGAAGGAAATGAAATAAACTCTGTTCTGCTTGGGGGTTTTTCTTGTCTTCTCAGAAGCATGTCATGATTTAATGCATGAATTTATCAGTCATGTTTTACATAGTTGAAGGTTTCAAGTTTAACGTAGTGAGAATTGCAGTTTTATGCAAAACACCTGAAAACACTAGCCATTTGTTTGTGGCGAACTTACTAACGAATTTAGAAAATTCGTCGTTTTGTTTACAAGAGGACTGCGCCATTTTGATTCATGAACACCTCAATAATGCTGTGTGTATTTGAACAATAGTTGCATTTGTAACACGCTTCACGAAAGTTATCCGAAATTTATGTAAACATTTTCATTTCAGTGACTCTCGGGCGTCGTGAATCGTGAGGCAGGCGACGTGATTTGCATTGCGCAGGAAATGCGATGCGACTGGCGACCAAAGAGGTATTAGTGTTTGGTAATCACTCTCTATGGCAACTCTCAAAACAGTCTTACGCGCTTTGCTCGTACGTAAACATTAGCCTTCTGTGAACCCAAAAACTATTTTCAATTTTTCTAGAATCAGAAAGCGTGCTCTCGCGCCGGCAAGAATCCATTATGAAATGTTTTGTCTTCTGTGGCGTGAGGCACTGAAAAATATTTTTAAAACAACTTTTGTTTTGTGAAAGTACAATGCTCCGAACATTATTGTGTTATTTCTTGGCAAGTGAATGTGTATAAAAATGTACCACGAGCGTAAACTGAGTTGGGAAAAGGTAACTCAGGGAAATGGTCGCGATAAGAGCAGCTCAAGAAATCGAGTGCTGTTTAGAAATGAAAATAAAAATATTAAGTGGTTCCCTCCAAACATGAGGCTTATCATATTGAGGGATTATACACTTGACATAGCGTCTGACATTGGTGAACAAACAGCCGGACAAAACACAAGACGGTCGTCAGACATTCGGCGCAGCAGATGCCATAGTGAAAATAAAATATGGAAAGGGATTCAGATCTCGTTATCCTAACTTTATCATAATATTGCAACTGTGTAGGTGAAACAGTGAAGTAACAAATTGCAATTTGTCTCTTGGAAGGCCGAGTGAAGGCCAAGATGGCCTCTTGTTATGATTATATGAAATATATTAAACTCACATGTAGTGTCTTGGTCTCTCCTGAAGAAACTATGAAAAAGTTTCCTTCAGTTGCTTCTGCCATGGGAGGCAGAAAGTAAGGACGCTTGTAATATTTCCGGAATAGCTTGGCTCTCTCTTTCTCACAATTTTCCCTGTTAAAGTTAACTTTATCATAATATTGCAACTGTGTAGGTGAAACAGTGAAGTAACAAATTGCAATTTGTCTCTTGGAAGGCCGAGTGAAGGCCAAGATGGCCTCTTGTTATGATTATATGAAATATATTTTAAACTCACATGTAGTGTCTTGGTCTCTCCTGAAGAAACTATGAAAAAGTTTCCTTCAGTTGCTTCTGCCATGGGAGGCAGAAAGTAAGGACGCTTGTAATATTTCCGGAATAGCTTGGCTCTCTCTTTCTCACAATTTTCCCTGTTAAAGCAGAAAACAGACAGTCATGCCTGTGAACTATTGTTAGAA
Organism: Pachyseris speciosa; assembly: GCA_016490735.1. Lineage (NCBI taxonomy): Eukaryota > Metazoa > Cnidaria > Anthozoa > Scleractinia > Pachyseridae > Pachyseris > Pachyseris speciosa. The sequence goes on from JAEMWC010000371.1 coordinate 441,910, forward strand.
CAGTTACAGCTGCAGATAATAAAGACATAAGAGAAACTAAGTCATAGTACATTGATTTGGTAATAATATCAAAGCTTGTACTGTATCATCAATGAAACTCTTCTGATTAAACAAAACCTAAATGATGAGGGATCAGTTCAGTTAATCTCTTTTATTTAGCCAAACAACATAATAGTAAGAGGCAAGGGAGCCCAGAAGAAACCAAGAGGCTTAAAAAAGCGGGGCTCCCTAGTCACAAAGGAAATCAGAAGAATACATAATGTGGAGTTAAGACTAACATTACTTAAACATTTAATGATAATTATTATTTTAATTAGTGAAAAGAAATCAATAACAAGATAGAAGATATTTGTTAAGATAAGATTGGAAAGAGTAAAATGAGGGTGCATTGTGGATATCAGAGTTCAGTTTATAGGACCTTCATTGATAGATAGCAGAAAACTTCCTTGTGTTAGTACGACAGAAAGGAACATAGAAACGACCTTGTGTGCCACCTTGTGTAAAAAAGTCTTCCTATACGATGTCAGTGCCATTGCTTACCAGAATGTTTGGAAGTTTGTAAGTTCACCACTTTTAACAGCTGAGAGTAAGTGTCGGGGGTTGCCATACTCTGAGGCAGTGGTCTGAAACTGGCATCCAGAGTCCTGTGCTAAGAGCTCATTGGTCTCGTACATCTGGCAAAATAATGAATACCAAGCAACAAATAGAGAATCAAAGTGCTCAACCTTAACGTTTTACTAACCATTGCATGGGTTAGTGGAGTCTAAAACATAATAGCCAAATGGTGTCCAATATTGTGATTACCAAGCATCAGTAACAGATATTTTTTTCATTTGTTTTTTGGGATTACCGTAAAAGTTCTATTTAGCCCCCCTTCTCTATTAACCCCCCTCTGTAATAAGCCCCCGTTTGGAAGTTTGTTTTTCTAATAAGCCCTCCCCCCCCCCCTCTTTTGGGACACGAGATTTTGTAATTAATTCCTCCTATTCCCTGTTTCAAAACCCACTTCATTCGGCCCAATTGGCTTGTTTTTAATCAAATATACACTCTAACATGTAACACTGTTTGCTGCTCTTTATTAAATACAAAATTTGACTGCATTTGTTTGAGATTTGTACAAAAACTGTTTTAAAACGAAAACGGCGTGTTTCAGATTTGAAATAAGCCCCCCCTCTCTATTAAGCCCCCTCTTAATAAGCTCCCCGTTAATGAGGCCTGAAATTAAATAAGCCCACGGGGGCTTAATAGAGCTTTTATGGTAATTTAACTCAAAGCCAGTTAAATTTGTCTTCATTAATACTATCTCCAAAACCTCTTGCATTACAAGTAGCCTTGTGGATAGTGGTTCTTAAGTTTTACTAGTCCAAACCAAATTTCTACCAGTCCTGGGCTAGTGGACTACCGCTAAGTTTGAGCACTGATCAATCTATAAAATTAATGGTGGAATAGAGAATTAACTCTAAAGTGTAAATTAAAGTGCTACTTAAACCCATGAATAACCCACTGGGCGTTAGCCCTAGTAAAGGGAAACAGGGAACCACACGAGGCAAAGAAAAATCTTTTGACCTCGGTGGGAATCGAACCCACGACCTCCGGATTAGATCTACCGTTACTCTGCCGACTGAGCTACAAGGTCGCACAGAGAAAGTCGGGGATCGGGATCGTCCCCGACTTTCTCTGTGCGACCTTGTAGCTCAGTCGGCAGAGTAACGGTAGATCTAATCCGGAGGTCGTGGGTTCGATTCCCACCGAGGTCAAAAGATTTTTTCTTTGCCTCGTGTGGTTCCCTGTTTCCCTTTACTAGGGCTAACACCCAGTGGGTTATTCATGGGTTTAAGTAGCACTTTAATTTACACTTTAGAGTTAATTCTCTATTCCACTATTTGTGTTCCTAGTGCTACGCGGCACAACATTCATATGTACCCTTACTTTCTCTTCGCCGCGATTTACCATCTAAAATCGTCCCCGACTTTCTCTGTGCGACCTTGTAGCTCAGTCGGCAGAGTAACGGTAGATCTAATCCGGAGGTCGTGGGTTCGATTCCCACCGAGGTCAAAAGATTTTTTCTTTGCCTCGTGTGGTTCCCTGTTTTCCTTCACTAGGGCTAACGCCCAGTGGGTTATTCATGGGTTTAAGTAGCACTTTAATTTACACTTTAGAGTTAATTCTCTATTCCACTATTTGTGTTCCTAGTGCTACGCGGCACAACATTTATAAAATTAATGGCATGATTTTGGTTTTAAGAACCGAAAAGAGTAAATTTTAAAAGGGCCAATTAAAAAAAATTAAAAAAAAAGAGAGAAAGCTTATACCTTTCATCGGAATGGTCACAATAATATTTTATGTGACAATACAGAAATTATGCCTGATTTAAAAAGCAACGGTGAATTGGTAACTATGGTACAGTCGAACCTCTATTATCCCGAAATGTGGGGACTGAGGTAAATAGTCCGGATAATCGAGAGTCCAGATAATCAAAAATATGAATATTAATGAGCAATGACTGAACAAGTGAAGCATGAAATTTCACTTAGAAACTAAGAACTCCTAAGCAAATCAGAGCTCAGTGAAATGTATTGAAGTAGTACGGCATGCGTGAGCTCAAAAAGTGTACAGATTTGTGTTTTGAAGTTCAACAAATTAAGTTTGAACCAGAGTTTCATTACTTAATTTCAAGGGAAAAAGTTTTACTGCAGATCTTTAATATGGCTAATTAATATTCATGAAAAACTGGGACCAGCTAAGCAAGTCTGGATGATCGAAAACTCTGGATAATCGAGGTCCGGATAATTGAGGTTTGACTCTAAATTGAAGGGCTCAGAGGAAGAAGGGCGTAAGTGACGATTTTGGTCATTTTGCTGATTTCATCCAAATGAGCTGAATTTTTGCATGTGGCCTTTGATACATTAGAAAAACATTGCCCTCCTATATCTTTATTCGCTTTTTTGCGGTCAGTTTTTGAGAAAACTCGAGCCAAAATACGCATTCAAGGCATCACTTAGCACAGTTTTTCCTGCTTGGATTACTGAAACTGGACATGAAATGATTGGCAGGGACTTATTGTTTAATAGTGTGACGTAGACTATAAGTTGGGCGGTTAAAACATCGATTCACTGATACAAAACTTATGCAGTTGCGGTCAGCTCGATCAGTTCTGAGTTCCATTTAATCGCATTACACCTGAGTGTTTGCCTGCTCGCCTGGTGGTAGAAAAGACATCATGAAGTCTTGATACCAGCAAGCCACTAGCTTCTCTGAAAGAATCCAAAGAAGTTTTCTCTGTGTTTTCCAAATCATGAAATCCCTCTGTTTTGGAGTACAGATTACGGGGCCAGGCAATAAAAAGTCTGAAAACAACTCTCGTCTAAAAAGTGGTATTCCGTTGCTAGTCTCGGACCGTCTGTCAAAGGTTACCATGCTAAAAGTTTCGGACTTTAGGCTGAAAATCTCCAATGTTTGGAGAGAGTTGTCCATGCTTGGAGGCCATAGTTTTCTCCCACAATTCATTGTGGCCACAGAGGGCATTGTCACAGTGAAAAGTTACAGTGGGTGACATGACGGGATTAAATCCGCTCAGACTACGCGTACGGTAGATTATTTTCACTTCGGAAACATCATGGAGAAATCATTTATAACAGGAAAAACTGGCAAGATGAAAAGTCCATACGTTTTCGATGAGTATCCTGAATATAATGCAAAGAAAAGTTGACGCATGTGGCAAATATTGAAAGCGAAAATGCATTCGTTATCGTGTGGTGTTTTGTAAACCGGTTAAAACATGCTGGCAAATGTCAACACATAAATCACTTTGCTGCAATGACCTCGGTTATTTTGCTTCCGTGGAGGCTTGTAAACACCAGCAAAAAGCATTTTTATGCGAGGTAAATGTCAGCAAGAAGTATTTTCGCGCGAGATAAACAGCAAAATGTATTTTCAAGGGAGATATTTTAACACTTTGTTGTGTGACGCATGACAGAACATTAACGATTCAATTTCAGAACATGTAAATAACTCCATTAAGTCTAACTTAATTAACGTTAGCGCTAAACCCTTGAATGCTGTTTTCAAGTCAGACAAACTCTTTGCGCGCTGACTTAAGGTTAACCAAGGCTTCTGTATGCTGTTTTAAGTCAACCACGATTGTTGTGGACTGTTTCTGAGCCAAGCAAGCTTGTTGAGCACTACTTTTGCTTATTAAGCAAAACATGGGTAGTAACACTTGTAGTAAGTGCTGCATTCAAGAAAAAAGTAGACCTGTACGGGTCCGTAAATGATCCCAGGACCGCAAATGATCCCGGACCGCAAATGATCCCCAAATTGGGCCGCAAATGATCCCGAACAAAAAATAAGGAATGGCATGGATGGTGAAATGGTATGGATAGGGAATTGGCATGAATTGCGATTATTTTAATCAAAGCCTTAAATCATGGCTCACAACTATCATCATCTGATTAATTTTAAAAAGGTAAATGACACACAATTTGTGCAACTGATGTGAAGCAGTCAGTCAGTGTTATCACACCAGGATCCACACCTATCTCGTTTTTTCTTCTGTCTTTAGAGATCTTTGTGTTTGTTCTTATCTTTAGTAACTCCAAGAATGTCCACAAATGATACCAATGAAATAAGAACAAGACAGTTAAGCCCTATTTTCCAAACACGTGGGAGTCACAGCTCACAAGATGGTGACAAGTTTCGGATGATCTTTGACCCCTGCTCCGATTTCAACCACATCAACGCTTTTCTCGCCTGCCACAGGCCAGTCGGCTGATCCCATGAATGTGAGAAAGAAACACTTCTAGTATTCTGGGTACAATTTTAAATGAGAGTGCTCAGTGAACAAAAGACTTTTATTTCAAAAGATAACGAAATCAACTGCAGTTGTTTCTTTACGGGTATGTGTGTATTTTAATTCTCTGTTGTATTTGTGATTATACAATTGAATTATACTAGCCTGGGACCAGGCTCCGCAGTGGGGTTAAGGAGCGAAAAGAAGGAATGTGGCCCCCAAAAAAATCGGCGAGCGAAGCGAGCCGAGCGGGGGACTGGTGGCTTGCTTCGCTCGCCGATTTTTTTTCGCCACGATCCTTCTTTTCGCTCCTTTAAAATCCCACTGCGGAGCCTGTTTCCAGGCTAATTTATACATGCTCGATTTTCACTGAAATTGGGCACGTGCACTGAAGCGTTGATGATATACCCAACAGAAATGAAATCTGATTAAGCATGTTCTCCTTTGTCCTGGGATGTACAACACAATAAACAGAAGACATGAAGCGAAACTCTAGGTCCACGATCACAACAAGTGTCTTTGCAAAATCAATTACTGTACTATGCAGCCGGCGTCCTGAAATCAACAAACAGACAGAACGTCACGCAAGATCACAGATTTTCCACTAAAAACGAAAAAAAAAAAAAAAAAAAAGGTCAACTATGGAATAATTCTCATAAAATGAATTTAAACGTGTTTTCTGTGTGTCATTTTTGGGATCATTTGCGGTCCAACGTGGGGATCATTTGCGGTCCGGGATCATTTGCGGCCCATTTTGGGGATCATTTGTGGTCTGGGATCATTTGTGGTCCTGGGATCATTTGCGGACCTGTACACACCCGGCATATTTCCAAGTCAGCTGGGTATCTTGTGTGCTGTTTATGAGTCAAAAAGTCATATAGCACTTTATGTCTTATTGAGCAGAGATGTTCCGTGTTGTCTTAAGTTTTTCATATAGTAGATATTGTAAAGCGCTATGAAGAATTAGTCGATTTAGCGCTACATAAATGCTTATTATTATTATTATTATTATTATTATTACAAGCATTTGGCGCTTAGTTTTCATATGAAGGGCTTGGTGGAAGACTGTGCTAAGTGACGCATTGAATGCATATTTTGGCCTGCGCTTTCTCGAAAACTGAGCACAAAAAAGCAAAAAAAATATAGGGCAATGTTTTTCTAATGTATCAAAGGCCATGTGCAAAAATTCAGCTCATTTGGACGACATCAGCAAAATGACCAAAATCGTCACTTACGCCCTTCTTCCACTGAGCCTTCAATTGATAACGAAAAAGAACACTTGGCCTTACTTGAATGTTCACACTTTTTAAAGACTACAAAGTAACTTGACAATAAGCAAAAAGAACTGGTAATACAGTTTTTAATTATAAAACAATACCTCTGCCAAGAAATTTATATTAAACTGTTTCACAGCACTCCACTCTTCCATAGCGTCTGTCACTATAATGGGTATGTCAGTGAAGAGATGGTGATCAGCTATCTCACTTTGATTTGCATTGGCAATTCGCTTTATACTTAACAGATCTTTGCAAGAATTGCAGTCCTCCTCAGTCACTCCATCTTGTACAAAGTAAGGATTGTCAACTATGCAATCCTGTTCATAGATTCCAGTCCAATCCCAATATGGTAGAGCCTAATGGAAAGATATGGCAGAAAAAATAAGAAGTCACTTGTTTCCTTGCACACATCTCTCTAAAACAGAGACTGGGCTTACTGGGCAGTATATTGATTACCTGATAGACATCATAGGATAGGATGTAACTTCTTGAACAATGTTTAGATTCTAGTCAATAGCCTCTTACATTACCTTTTAGACTGATTAGAAACTGTTTGTATTAAATTAAATTAAATTAAATTAAAATTTAGTTTCATACTTTCCCTAAAAAGAAAAACTCTGGTTTGAGACCCCTTGCCCCCTTCCTCCCCGCTTTACATTCTGTGGGGGTGAGGTGTATGGGGGTGAGGTATCAAAATATGTGACTGTACAGAATTTGTCCTCTGTATGGCTGGCAAATTCGAACAGGAAGTCATAGCCCATACAAAATCTTTACAGTTGTCTTTTGTAGGGGAGAAGGCAACGAGGCCAGCTGCTCACTTTTTAACCTAAATATGCAAAAATTATGCGTCTTTGGTATTACATTGATAAATTATAACATTCTTTTGTTTATCCAGATCTGGAAATACAAACTGATAGAAAACATTGTGAATCTTGTGCAAATTAACGTTTAAAACTTCTAGTTAAGCTCAATGCCATCATATGATTCCACCATGACACTACACACAGAAATATTTTAAAAGCAACATGTTATTTACCTTCATAGAGATGAACTTGCCATAAATGCAAATTTGCCGATACGTAGGGTCACAAGCGAACAACAACGCAATAATTGCCACCACTATTGCGAAGGAAAACAATCTCCACAACCATTTGATGTGCTTTTCTCGGCTTTGTAGATCGAGAAAGGGTCGTGCGCATTGTTCTATCTGCGGTTGAGTGTACCCTGCTTTGGTGCAAAATTCATAAAGCTGACGTACTTCGTTGTCGATCAAATTCAGCTTCTCCTTCAAAGAAAGGTTCTTTTCGTCGTCCGTTGCTTGTGAAGAGAAACTGGGGAAAGTTAAATCTGTCCCCTTGTCCTCCATTTCTATCTGATCGTGTTGTTACAAGTCGAGATTGTGTTTAGATTATACAAGGAACATTCTAATTGGTGTATTGTTCTAGCTGGCCAATCAGAATACTTCTTTTATTCTAGCTTGACGACTGACCAGCTGTGGCAACCGAGTGAACAGACAAACATGGCGGAAACTGTTGACTTTCATCGTTGGACTTGAAGCTGAACTTTTCACGGGAAAAGTCATATTGGGACAATACGAGTGTTCCTCAAAGGAAACACTAGTTTAAGCATGCAATCCAACAGGTCTCCTAGTCCAGTGTCAGTCCATTCTCCCCACTTCTCAAAGTCGACCATGAGCTCAAAATCTCCATTGAGTGCAAGGGATTTTGGTTACAAGAAAAAGGCTTTTTCTAAGGGTTTACCGAGCGCTGATTTACAGGAAATAGAAAGCAGTTTGAATGAAGAACTACGAAGAGTAAAGTTTCACCCGAAGTACAGCAAGCAAGAGTGTTTTATGGCTCACAAACATGCTTTTGACCAGCTGATTGAAAGTAAGACTGTAGTTTACAAGTCTGTCCTTTCACAAATAAAAGCCGAATATGAACAGTTTATTGATACTCTAGAAAGAGGTCAAAACCAGACTGTTTATCTTCAGGGGATGCTCAAAGCTCTGCTTTCCGAGAAAGCAAATGTGAGACATTTTATACAGAGAGGGGATGAGCTTGAAGAGAAAGTTGCAAAGCTTAGAAAATACAATTCACAGCTTAGACAAAAACTTCACGCTATAAGATCAGAACGAGCTCGCAGGCTGGCTTCTGCAGAGAGCAAATCGATGCATTCCACTGTCAAGGAGACAAGGCTTTTAATTCCTGGTTTGTCGCTTCAGGACCTCACTGACTTAGCCATGCTCAGGAAGACATTGGTGAGGTTAGATGGCCAAGTCAAAGAACTCAAAGATTCAACCACAGCAAAATTTGTAGAGAAAGGCCAAAAGCAGGTGTTGAAACAACATCTTGTGAAAAAGGAAAAGGCAAGAAGCCATGTGTTTATGTATCACGAGAAACTGCAGGAAAAGTGTGAAACTCTTAAGGTTGCTGTTGAGGTAAGGGGGGCCAGTCTAAACTTATTGTTTTTGCAGAATTTAGCCATTATTTTGTTGACTAAGGGTTGTAAAGACAAGGCTGATGACATTTCTCAAACCCTTTGATGTTCCATAGAGAGCAAAGGAGGACAATTATTGTTTAGTATATGTTATGGTTCAATTTCATCTTTGGTTTAAATTTTTTCTCATTGTTTTTGGTTATAGTGATGTATGATAATTGGTTTAAGACAAAGGAAGAGAAAATTATACCAATAATAATATTTAATATTATTGGAAAACCATTGCAAAAGTCAACCAAAGGATTAAAAGCTTGGGAGCCCAACACTCACATTGAGTGGAAAGAAAGTGTTAGGCTAATATTTGTGTGAATAGCAAATTAAAACTGTGAGGTGTCATTTCTTAGTTTTTTTTTCCAAAAGAACAATTTTCACTTGGAAAACCATGGTAAATGTTACCAAAAGGATCAAAAGCTTGGAAGCCCAACACTCACATTGAGTAGAAACAAAGTAAGACTATGCGTGAATCACAAATTGAAAGTGTCATGCTGACTGAATTGTTTGACTTCATTGTTATATCGTGGCAGACCTGGACCAGCTGTGAATCACAGTCACAACCTTCCTAAGAGTTACCAAGCACCACAATGTTCACCTAAGAATGTTAAATGTAATATCAAAACTTTAATTAATGAAGACATTGAAATGCTTTGTTATTCTTTTGGAACTCAAACTCACCTGTGCACAAATGAAAAAGTAATCAATAACCTAGGATTGCAAAATGCTTTTCTTGATTGAGTCACGAGTATCTTATTCAGCAAACTTTAGCCAGCAAATAGTGTTTGAAAAACCAATGCTTCTTTTAGAAATACAACAGAAGGGACCTATCTGTTCAAACACCTGACAGAGCTGAGGCCCCACCTGCCCTTATGTGGCTGTCTCAGTTCCACCGCAGAAATAGTAACAACTCTAAAAAGTAAAGTTACACTCTGTCTCAGTCCCTCATCCTTGAACAGATCACAGTCATTTTGCTTGTTTAGTCATTCATTTTTTTATTTGTTTTATAAACAGGCAGCAAAATCAGTTGTTGATAATCCAGACCAAGATGTCCACATTATTGATGTCATATTCCGTGAACTAGCAAACTATGGCAACAGCAAATATGGCAAGAAAAGTGATGCTTTGCAGTTCTTTGTTAGCTTTGATGAGGATGATCCCTTGAAGAAGAAAGAAGCAGAGCGATTAATTGAATATGTTGATCACTTCAATGATTTATTTGACTTTGGTCAGTTCGAACTGGCTGCGATGCATGCAGCAAACTCACCAATGGGAATTCTCAGAACATATGAAATCATGATCAAATTCAAGCAAGCTGAGAAGAGAGAAGGCAAAGAGTCTCCTCTGTTGATCTTTTGCGATGCTCTCATGGCTACAGCATCTGCGGCACAGCCTTTGACTGGGGCCATGTCTTCTGAGTGTATTCGATGTGCTCTGCAGGAAGGGCGTCTTGATTTAGCTACCCATTGGCTGGCACAAGATAAACTGACTCACTCACTCCATTAGGTAATGCATTCCGTGATTCTTGTAAATGCAAACAGAACTGTACTTGCACATGCCTACCTCTTGCACAAACAGTTTACATGAGAATCGGTGCACATCATCAAGTGATTGCATGTCTTTGTGGGCAGGAGAAGTATTCAATTATGTTGAATTATGCGAAAAAGCATGCCAAGTTTACAACAGAGGACTACAGAGCTACTCTGGTGAGGAATCCCTCTCCTGAACTGGCAAAGCTGATGCTCAGCTCTTCAAGTTCCAGTAGAAAGAATGGCATACTGAGCTTTGCATCTGTTGTTGGAGCTTTTCTAGATGACAACCAAGATGATATGCTTTTGAATGTGCTTCAGCATCTTTCACAGTGTAGATCAGATGATTTGTCAGCCATTATGACAGATGCTTTGTTTAATGAAACAAAGAGTGATAACATGGACACAGACAGGTGGCTGCAAGTGGTTGACATGTGTCACAAGGGTGGTTTACTGGAAATTGGTATTGAAATACTGTCCATGTTAACCATTAGAGATGCCTTGAA
>JAEMWC010000371.1:457500-472500 GCA_016490735.1 Pachyseris speciosa
TTCCATAGCTACAGCCAGTGAACGCAGGACCTATCTTCTGCCGCACCGACCGGAAAACAATAACAAAATGGTTTTTACAGGGGATGGATAGTGAAGTCCTGGGTAGCGCCCAAGGGTCGAGATTGGATACACATCTACATCTACAACAGTAACTTCAAAAATTTTTTTTGTGAAAAAAGGAGGCTATTTAGCATACATAAGAGGTTGGAACAACAACAACAACAACAACGTAGGCTAATAAACCAGGGACAAAACTTATTTTCTTTTAATGTCGCAAAGTTACCCTACCCATGTTAGATTTTTATCAGATCACGTGGTCACTAAGCGGAGTTTTAAATGTGGAAGGGCCAGGAGGGCCACTTCGTTTGTTAACCCAAAATGGATTAATTGCGTTAATTTTAATATCTGGGAAATGGCGGAAGGACCTGAAGGTACTAGTGGCACCGTCACAGTCACCGAAGAGGAAACTGCAAGTCCTACGGTATGTAAAACGTTCCATATAAACTCAAACATTTTGCTGGGTTGCTGGAAAAATCAGTGTCGTCTGGCGCTGTTTGCTATAAATTCAAGTCATGCAAATTACTGCCTTTGATACTTTTAAATTAGATGCATTTTGTTCTTTTGTTTTCCCTGGCGGCCCAGCTTGGCAGTATTAAAGCTTATTATCGAATTATCTTGTCCTCGGAATGGGCACCTTTTTTTTGTCTTTTCAACACCGGTTATTATGCAATTTTTGGCTCGGAGAAACGTAAACAGGTCCGCCACTCGGTCTCTCAATGTAAACTTATTTCATGCGAAGGAGATCCCAGAGCAGCTACGTGGGAAACTTTGAAGCTAGTGAAGCTGCAATGTTTGGTTATGATAAAGCAGTGTCACACTATATATTGTTTTAACCATCAAGGGCGTATTTTGTGGGACTATTCTGCTTAATTCCTGTTCTCTCATTCCTAAACTGTTTAGGAATAAGAGAGTACGTGTAATAAGGTTTTGTGAAAAAAGGGGAGTATTTTGAAAATGGAATGCACTTGGTGGAAATGATCTGAGACCAACGCATGGAATCACTTGAAATAAATACCTCTTACTAACCGAGTTCGAGGTCCGTACCGTAAGTTACGGACCAAGTTTATGGCCCGCACGCTTCACGCTTGGCCATAAATCAATGGGAAAAAAACAAGGATCCGTAACTTACAGTACAGACTGTGAAAATGAGGTTAGTAAGATATTTATTACATCTTTGACGTTAATCCGGCACATGGGAAAGAAAACTAGTTGTAGTGAAACGAGCCACACTGTAGAATACAGCTTGTAAAATTGACCAATCACAGCGTGCGTACTAAGTGAAAGATATAATAATATACCATATATAGCAGCCTTGGAGTTGTGTATGTTACTTACCTATTTGCTTTTGACACAATTTTGGTTTTATCCTCATGTTTCAAAGAACGACAGAATAACTTTGAAGGTTAACCAGACTTTTAAGCCCAGGGTTGATCAAAAGTACAATTTATTTGAATACACAGCAACAAAGACTTGTGCTAAAACTGAAGAAACCCAAGACCGATAAAAAAGTACAGTGGGATGAGAGTGCTGTAGATAACGAGTTTATGGGAAAGAAAACATCAAAATGTAAGCAACAGTTATTTAAATTGAACTGGTGTTTGTTAACTGTTTGATTGATTGCAGCAGTAGTGTTTTATGATCTTTGTGATTGTGTGGGTATACACCCTATACAAAAATGGCTGCCTTTAAATTATTCTTTTCTTCATATTCAAAATTTCCTCACTAACCTCGTTTTTGAGATCAAAATTCTGTTATCCTGAATGAGTTTAGTGAGACTATTTTGAATATGAACAAAAGAATATTTTAAAGGCAGCTATTTTTGCATTGGGTCTATATCATGTTATAATTAAAAAATGCATGTTACAAAAATGGAGATTATTAGGCTTTTACTTGATGTACTGGTCATAGATGACATAAAACAAAAGAACAAAAACATGAAACAATACCTTATCAGATTTTTTCCCCTAAGGCATTGATAGAAAACAATACTTTCTTTTGTTTACATCATCTGTGTCTAGTACACAAAGTAAGAGCTGGTTATTACCATCTAGTACTTCAAAATAATGTGTACTACTGATGGTTTAAGGTCTCCTGGTCAATATAAATAGAAAATTACAACAAATTTCAATTTAGTGCCCAGGGACAGCCCTGGGACAGCCTCTCAAGGGAGATAGCTAGCGAACATCTCTAGGGTGGTTTTCAGATGGACTCAACACAGCCACCTTAACAAATTTTCAAATTTGCAGGGTTCTAGTTCAAACTTTTCAAAATAATGTTGAGACTTGTTACTTATTACTAAGAAAAACCTCCTTACATATTCCCTAAAAAAATGATCTTTGAAAATACCAAGCTCAGTGTTACTGTTCTAATGTTCTTTCAGGCTGTTGTATTTATTCCAAGCCTAAGATTTTTGGGGAATCATCATCAGAGAGTGACAGTGATGATGACGGCTGTAATCACAATGCTTACTGCACAGGTCACAAAAAGAAGGGCCACAGAGGACATCATCATCATCATCATGATCACAATGAGAAAGGAGAGGGGTCTCCTGGGGGGGACTCTGAACCAGGGTCATCTTTCAGCACTTAATTTGCAGTTTAATAAGTTTTTTTGTAAGCCACCTAGTGGCATTACTTGGATATGATTGTATTAATGAGGCTTTCCAAGGGGTAGAAGGGACAAGCGACATGGCTCTGAAAATGGGTGACAATCTTCTCCCAAAACACTGACAAGGGACAGAAATTGGCACAAAACGTGCGACAGTTTGAAACAGCGACAATTTCCTTTCCATTCCTCTTTGTTTTCTTTGCGACAGTGACATTTTTCCCTAACAAAACAAGCGACAGACAGAGTCGTGAACAAGCAACAAAGCAACACCATGGTTAATATAAATAGAAAATTACAACATACGGGTTGTGAAAGTCCTGAAAAGTACTTGAATTTTAGTCTAGCATTTTCTAGGCTGGAAAGTGTTTGGAAATGGTAGGACGTGCTGGAAAACCCTTGAAATCTGTAAACTCAAGTGATAAAGTCTTCTTGAAAGACACTGAAGAGTAGCCAAATGGGAAATTTAGTTCTAACAACGGAAAAATACTTAGTGTGCATTATGGTTCATGGAAGAAAACTTACTGAGGCTTGGGAAAGTCCTGGAAATTTGTTTTCCAAAAAAGGGTACAAACCCTGTCTAGAGCTTTGGTGGTAACTACAAAACGTTTTAGTGATGAGACCCTGTCTGGTCTTAGCAAAAAACATAACATTGTAAACTGTTGTGGAGAGTTATGACCAACAGAATACTTCTGTTTGCATTGCTTTGAATTCTAAGTACCATACATCTGACTACCCTGTGTTATTTAATTAAATGTTTGAAGTTGGCAAAGTTTAAATATTAAGGCCCCAGTTGTTTAAAGAGTTAGTTGATAATCTTTTTGCAGCAGTTAAATCACTATCCAGTGGGTAAAACTATATTTTTGGAGCTGCAGTACATTTTATCGGCTCCAGCGATTGCGACTTATCTGCTGGATAAAGCTATCTGTCCTTTTAGGGCCAGGTTTATATATTTTTTTCAAAGAACGATTGAGAGATGAACATAATGAAAAATACAAGGAGATTCTTATTTTTTTTCCCTGAAAGCAACCTTCTTAGGATAATATTATTTATATTGACTTAACTAGTTGATATTGGTGAGTTTTTACCTAATATAATGAAATATCAGTTTCACTAGGCAGGTTTGTTTGCAAACACTGTTTAATATTAGTTTATTAAGATATCCAATGCATGACAAGTCTTTTATTTCAACCCAGTTACTTATGTACATAGCTTACTTGTTGTAATTTAATGGATCTGCATAATTTTATAGTGTTAATTTATTGGCAAAACTCCAATTATGTAGATAGTAACTGGTTGCCGAGTGAAGTATCTGTCTTGGATTCATTTAAGTATTGCGCAGTGCTTTTCTGTAGTGTGTTGTAAGGGAAAGTATACGGTTAGCTAAGCACATTTTCTGGAAAATAAAAAGGATAAACCAAACAAGGTAACAGTGATACAGTGTTATAGTACAGCTGAAATAATGACTGTATAAACAAAACATTTCCTGTAAATCTGAGCTAAATGACAGTGCCTCCTTATGTTTATGCACATATTTTGTGGATTATTTGAGTCCAAAAAGAAAATGAGGGGTAACCACAAATCCATTTAAAAAATACCATAAATTGGTATATTTATGTAAAGCTTTGTAGCGTTACTGTTTAACAATAAAAAAGACAAACTCCACAAAGATATCTTGGAATTTATTGTATAAATTATTTATTTTGCTATGCAAAAATGTTACAATAGTTACATACAGCTCTCCAAAAACTAACAGGGATGTAGTGAGGGAACCCAGACGCTAAAAGCTTATTAACACTGGGCACCTCAAGACAATACATGCTGTAGATGGAGAGAACAAAATATATCAAGGTGGACGAGTTTAATTTAGTGTTCTATTTAGAAGGAATTTTTTTTAATGAAGTTTTAAAATGCGAGCATCAGGGGAACAGGGTCAAATCACTGGGTAGGGAATTCCAACCCTTAGGACCTGGATGGAGGATCATAAACTGTTTAATATTAGGTCTACAGAAATGAGAATTATAATTGCTGGCATTCCTTGTCTTGTATGTATGAATTTGTTGGGGTTGAGAAGAGATTATCAAAAGTGTTGGGTACTTAACGGTATTTAAAGGTACCATCGTTCAAAATGCCACTAAAGACCACTCAAGCCCTGGTGCCCTTCATTTCATAGACCCTACACAAAAATGGCTTCCTTTAAATTATTCTTTTATTCATATTTAAAATAGCTTCACTAACCTCGTTCAGGATAACAAATTTTTTAGAGTTGTGATCTCAAAAATGAGGTTAGCGAGGCTATTTTGAATACAAGCAAAAGAACAATATTATCTAAAGAGTCATTTTGGTGTAGGGTCTGTCTTGGTGTTTCCAAGCTTCCCACAACAAGGTATTCTGTTTTCATGGGTTTAATGCTTGCAATAACTCCTACACCCAACAACTAGCAAACAAATTAATTGTGAAAACGATATTATTTTATTTACTAACTTACAGGTACAGTGCAATCAATCTCATTTGTATTTACATGTGTTAGATGCAGCATCGTGCCACCAAAACACTGACAAAATAAGTATCTGCTTAAGAAGAGTTCCCTTCTATTTTTTACAGCTTGGATTCAATGAATTGCTTACATTAATTTAATTATAACAACAGTAAAGAACCCTATACCTTCTGCCACAACTGTACAGTTGTGTTCCAGACACCTGGAAAGCTAATCATTGAGTACTGAAAACTTGTACTACAGGGCCCAGTTACTCGAAGCATGGTTAGTGCTAACACAGATTAAATATCATGACAGCCTATTATAGGTTTTAATACATCTTAACCAATGGTTAGTGCTGAGCAACTCAGCCCAGTTCCTATCACATTGACATAAGCATATTTAAAGGAGCCAGTAGGTTAGATGTCCATTTTCAAAGAGATACTGACAGACATCTATGTCATATGTTTTGTAAACACAGTTATCTCCATCAACAGACCTTTCTCTGAAGCAGAACCTTTCGAACATATACACCACTTTCACTTCACATCAATGTCACTAGTGGCCAATGGAATTTGTAACAATAAACTCCATTGTGTGCATTCTTTGTTTATCTTAAATAAAATGCAAAATTGGCAAGCTAGTTCCTCAAGTGAACAACTTCCTCTTGTCACATGCAAGCAAAATTTACTTAGATAATTTGACTTCCCAAATTTACTTAAAGCAACACATCTTGGGGCTATTGCATTTACTTTTACACAAACTTGAACATTTTGGTCTGGAAAAAGGAATTTTTGTTATATTTGCGTAAAAGAGCATATTATGTTGAAGCTGGCTTTTTAAGCCTGAAATGGGGATATATTTACAGGGTTCAGGAATTGAGATCTAAAATATTTACTTTTTGGTTAGAAAATAGAGCAAGGGTTCCTTATTGATATATGTCCAGAAATGTAAAATTAAAGTTCTTATTATAGGAAAATGAAGAAAATAGGAGATATGGTAGTCAAAAAGTCAATCTGCTATACATTACCACACCCAAAAACAAAGAAAGAAAAAATTTACAGTCAGTTCAAGCGTACCGCCCTAGATTACATTAATGAGTTGATTATTTGAACATTGAACCCATTAGTCATTTTGAATAATGCAATCATTTCTTAAATATTCGAATCAAACTTCGATTGCTGATTGGACTCTGTGAACAAGAGATGCTCCTTTTATGGGAAATCCAAGCACAAGGGCTATGTCAACATGGCGTATACGTCCAACAGTGAGTGCAAGTGATAGGTGAAAATCTGTATTGTAAATGTTATTATCAATAACTTTTTTTGGCTTTCTACATCCCAAAGAACTTGTAGAAGACGTATTCATGATAAAAGGATTTCAGGTGAAGTTTTAGCAAGTATTCTCATCAATATTTTTGGTTGTCTACAACCCTGTACACTATCAGCTGTGTTTATTAAATATAGCTTTGCCTGATACAAATTTATTATTTCAGGATTCCTCAGAAATAACTGAATGTTGTTGGATTTTAAAGGTCTCGTTGGTCGAACGCGTTTTTCAAACACATCTACGGACATAGCCCAATACATACATTCATACATACATACATAAACTTTATTTAACAATGCAGGTTAAATGTGAATTGGCAAGACCGAAGTCCTGATGTGGACCTGCCTAACTACAGCTAATAGAATACAATCACATAAAAATATAAAAATAAAAATTAGAAAAACAAGCAACTTCGATTTGAATATTTCAAAAATGATTGCATTATTCGAATGACTAATGGGATTCAATGTTAAAATAATCAACTCATTAATGTAATCTAGGGGGTACGCTTGACCTGACTTGACTGTAAAGGAAGGATAAAAGATTGAACCACGACATATCCATCTGGGGGGTGGGGGAGGTACATAGAATTTTTTCTAGCCAAAAAGGATAACCGAGTTTTTTTTATTCTGGGTGGTGTATTGGGCTGCCAACATCAATTCTTTTGTTGTGATTGGTTAACATGATAACTCTCGCTTTAAGTTTAGGACTCTCGATAAATGAGTGTTCTAACTATGGTAACATTCCACACTTATTATGGAAAGTCACTCAGTCATTGTGAACTACCAGATAATGTTTTACTATCTCAAACTCAGCTGTGTCTGAAGCAAAGAAATCAGTAAATAATTGGACAAAAGTTAGAACTTTACAATTTGAAGGTTCTATAATTTGTACTTGCACAGATATTCAGACAAACAGAAAGATTATTATTAATGGAGCTACCACACACCACAACAGTAAAATTAATGGCTTAATTCTACCTAACATAAACAACAAATTCAGCACTGTTAACTAAATTAAAATTACCTTATTTTTTTTATTTTTTGCACTGAGATAATTTTATTTTAAACTACAATGCAGCTAAACTTTTCTTTTTAACATTATTTTATTTTCTTATGAGAGAGAAGTGTAGTTGCATTGTTCTACTGTCTGCATCCATATGTCTGGTATCATCCAAGGTGGATACAGTCTTAGTATCTGTTTGTCCAGAGCATTGCTCTCTTGTTTCTGTCACAGCTGATAATACTGGAGCCATCAGGATGCCATGCACATACAACTACTGAAGAGCTGTTGACAAAAATTCCAAGGTTTTCAATAATCATGATTTTAGTTAGACAATGTCACCTTCAATAATAATTATTGTGTATGATTAATGGAGTTTAAAGATGTGAATGATCATCACAGTTATGAGCATTGCATCAGCAACAGTGAAAACAAAGCCTAAAAAAATAATTGTTGTTGTTGAGGAGTCGAACCCATGACCTCTGTGATACCAGTGCAGTGCTTCCTTAATATGCAGTTCAAAATTTATGAATTTCACATATTCATTCTCACATATTCATCACTTACAGGTTTGCAGTATTACGAATAAACAAAATGACCACCTCCCAGTTGGCTTGTTAGCTCAGTTGGTAGAGCACTGCACCGGTAACGCAGAGGTTATGGGTTTGACTCCTGTACAAACCTGAATTTTTTGCAACTACTGCTAAAGTAGTGTTCATAACTGCGATGATCATTCACATATTCATTCCTTAATCTGTAGTTCAAATACTGTAGCTATATGAATTTCATATATTCATTCTCACATAAATGAAGTTTATTATGAAATGGCCTACAGGTGGCTTATTTATATGGTGACTCGATCTTACTTACATCTTTCAGAAGGAAGTAATATTTAAATAGATATTTTGAAGATTGAGATTATTCAATGAAAGGAGTTTGTGAAGTTTACAAGGGAAAAGAAAACTGGAGGCTATTTTATAGATTTTTTCTGATTGGAAACTCTACTAAATAGCTTGGGGGCCATATCAGGCTCTAGTTTTAGTTTCTTTGGTAAACCATTCCCTTGGGAAATGCAAAATACAAAACAGTAAGTGGATACATAAGAGGGATTGGAAGGATTGCTGAGTACAAGTTGTGGAATTCAAGTTCAACTTCAAGTAGAATAGTTATTATTATAACTGAAGGGTTCATCAACCTTAGTAAAACAAAGGACTGTTAACCTACTTGTGCTCTTTAAGAATTTTGTTTAGTTTTGCCGTGGTAGTATCCCATACAAAGATACTGCCATCATGAGAGCCACATATCACGAACTGACCATCAGGACTAAAAATCGAAAAAAAAAAAAAAAAAAAAAAGAGATTACCATACATCATCTTAAGAAAATGGTACTATTAAGCAAGTGGAACAGAATATATTATGTCTAGGTACCTGAATGATGCCCTTGTGTAATCCATTGCTACCTTGAAACCATCAGCGCTGAAGAGCAACAAACCAAAATAACACATTAGGTGATGTTACACACACCACTGTAAATGATATTTCTACTGGAAAATTCACCCACAATAAATCATTCTCAGGGTTGTGTTTACAACACAAAAAGCACTCCATTCTTGATATCACATGCAAATTTGAGATGAGATTTTTATTTTCATCTTTTTTAACAGGAAATGCATACAAAAGGTTTATTGGACTGTCACAAAATATACAGTGTAGCAAGTGACACATAATGAAAACCAAATCACACTTTGTAACAGTTCACCATGAGACAAACCCCCTCATCACTCACCTGCATGTTGACATGACCTGATTCATTCTCAAGTCCAACAACTTAACTGTGTCGTCTCTTGCACTTGCTAACATGTAGTTCCTATCTGTTAAATAAGCAGTACAATCAAAATGAATCTGTTTAATACATACTGAATCTCTCTGAACACTCTCAAAAATAACCATCAATGTAGAGACAGCTGGCCAAGCAGTGCCCCCACCCTCACCCCCACCCTCACCCCCACCCCACCCCAATTAGGGAGAGTGTAATTAAGTAATCATTGTCATTGTTGTTGTGATCGTTGTCGTCGCCATCATCATCATCATCATCATCATCATCATCATCTGGGTTCATACACTTTTTCAGGCCAAAAATTCAAGGACTTTCCAGGACCCTACTTAGAAATTTCAAGGACTTTTTTTAATGACAATAATTTTAGAAAAATGTTTGTCTTAACATCTATGTTTTGGGTTTACAGATAGTGCAGATATTTTTCGATCTTGTTCAATAAAAAATCAAGGACTTTCAAGGACCGAAAACGAAATTCAAGTACTTTCAAGGCCTTGAAATCGGACTCCTGAAATTCAAGGGTTTTCAAAGGTTTTCAAGATGCGTATGAACCCCAATCATCACCGTCATCAAATAAACGTGACTCACCTGGAGATAAATCTAGCGATGTAATTTTCCCTTGGAGTTGTATTTCTCCAACACTTGACTGATTCTCAGATCTGACAAAGAGACAATTAAATTATATTGCAAAATTTCAAATGCCAGGGAAAACAAAAACCTACAATGCTGGAGGAAAGTGAGAGTTTGAGACTGTGACAACAATAAAACTGAGCAACCATAAGCTGCAGGTAGGTTTTGAGTTCACAATAAAAACAAGTAAAAACCAACAAGAACAAGAACAATAACAAATTAAAACAGCTTTAAACAAAACAAAATGAAAGAAAAGAGGGTTAGAAATTAACCAGGTTAACATCACTAAGAATAAATATTTTCCACAAGATTTGTGTTCTCACTTTGTGTCCCAAAATCTTACAGTCTTGTCCAAATGCCCACTGGCAACCTGTGAACTAAAAGGTGAAAGCAAAAATTTTTTTCTGGAATTATGTGTAAAGGGGAGTACAACTAACATCATAATGGAACTAAATTAAGGGCCAATGAATATGATTATTTCTACCACGCCATAGAAAATAAAGGCAATCAAAATGCAGGAACACTGATGTATATTCATCAGTATTCCAACAGGCATTTCTCAAAAAAACAAACACACAAACAAAAACAGGCATTCAATCCCTGCACTGTCTGGTCTTTTGTCTCATTGATTGTACGAGCCAATGTATTTTCTATGGCATGGTATAAAATAGTTATACAAAGCTTTCTCATGGTATACTATGGAATATCCTACCTGTCACTTGTACTTTCTTCGTATATACAGTCACCTATTTCCCAAAGGCTTGTGTGTATATCAAGAAATTACAAGTGACTTGTGAGATATTCAATGATACACCATTTGAAGGCGTTGTTTATTAATTAGTTTGTATTAAATAGTTTTCAAGTAATATTCTTGGTAACACCTGCCCAGTATAACATATATGAAAATTACACCATTATCTCACAAGCGGTCATTTGAGTTCTATAAGGACAGGAGACATGGGTAGATTTATGAAAGTGGACGGATTGGGTAGCACTGTTAAATAATAATATTTATGACAGAAAACTAAATGCTCTAACTCTGGACTGGTATAATTCGACAATATTTTTCTTGCTAAAACCATGATAAAAACAGGTTTTCAAGTCTACTTTTTAGCAGTACTCGTGTTTGAGGTGTGGATTCCAGTTCTGTTGACTCAAACTGCAACTTTTATGGGGCATTCACTAACCAGGGAAATTCAAACTGTGGGATTTGGTATGATTTTACCCCAGGGGGGGCTCAGGTACTCCCTTATATGGGCTACATGTAGATAGGTAAATGCGGCCCTGAAGGGTATGGTTTTTAAGCCGTTTTGGTCTGAAATAGGGTATCGATTTTGATCATTTTGGTTTGAAATAGGGTATGGTTTGTGCACTCTATTCCTGAATTGAGTATGTTTTTTCAGAAGAAGCTACTTCTTCATCATTAGGCAATAAGACCATCAACAAAAGAGTCCCAAAAGCCCTTCTCAAATTATGTTTACGCCAACCACATACGTGAAATAGGTCTGAAATAGAGTGTCGAATTTTTGGTTAGGTCTGAAATAGGGTAGGGAAAATTGCAGATTTTGGTCTGAAATAGGGTAAGGGTTTCAGGAAGTGGGTTGCACACCCCCACCCAATTTTTTTGGGAGTACCCCCCCCCCTCCAGATGTTGCAACCCATATTGATACAAATCAGACTACTCCCTTCCCCAATTCCTTGATTATTTTGACCTTTTGATATATGTAAGGATGTACTGGCAGTGTATAACAGAAAAAAAATTAAATTAAATTAAAATGTATAACAGAAGTGAAATCTGACTGTGAAAATTAATCCTTACCCAAGTCCCTCATTAATAACAATATCATTACAGCTTGAACCAGCAAATATTGTTCTTGTACCTGTGAATGAAACACAAATGGAGTTTGGGTATGTTATTTTTTTAGCCTTCACATGGCTACTCACATAGTCCTTAAAAGGGAGAGTGACATCTGAATGTGAGAGAACATTGATAATCACATCCCAGGATCACAATGTTCCCTAATTTAAATTTTCTCAAGCCATCATAGAAAGTGTCAAGTCTAAATAATTATTGACTTGTAATGTTAAGTTTACAATGGCATTGATGATCCCTGAGAGCTTGCTATGAGCAGATTTTGATCTGGGATTTTAAATTCAACATATCCCATTGAGATGACTTAATGTAAGCCCATGTTGTGTGTGTTTAGGGCAGGTTGAAGTAGCACTTCTAATTTACCAGCCATGACAAACTTACAGCACATCTAGAGAAGTGGATATTTATAAACCACTTATATTTTTAAACCCTAACAGTGACCAGCACATAATTTCATTTTGCATGATCACCAAAGATGGAATGCCCTGATGACTGAACAGATTCTCCCAACTTATTCCACAAGACACATCTAGAGTTCAGTGAGGAGAATATTCATATTGGTTCCTCTCTGCTGTCCATACAGTTCCTGTGGTGCTGGAACACAACTTAAAGGGGCAAGTGTCATGGATTGTTAGTAATTTAAATCTGGAAATCAAAGGAGACATGTTTACCAATGACAAACAAAAAATAATGGCCAAACGTTCTTCAAAACAGTTATTTTATCTCACAGAAACAGGAGCCAATTTTTTTGTTCACCAAGAGCGTACAACTGCCCCATATTCCTGTCATGGCCTTTTCACAGACCAATTTATTTTTAGATTGAATTTCCTGCCAATATCAGACTCCCACAGGAGTCCCAATGACTAATCACAAGTCGCTGCACATGCCACAAGTATCTGCACGTGTAGAGCCTTTTTTTTCGCTCATTAACCCTACTGTTTTGTGGCACTCTCATTGCCATTGCCATCCTCTTTGCCCTTTTTTGTGGAAAATAACAAAAATAGATCAGTCTGTGAAAATGCCGAGACATGGGCTTAGTATGGGAGTTGTACGCTCCTAGTGATTGGCTCCTGACAGAAACTATTCTTAGAGGATTTTTGTTTATAAAATGGATGGCACCTTGAAAAAGTCAGGCCAACATTTTCAAGTTCTCCCATTGCATTTTAGATGAAATATTGGTAATAGCTTACTGGGGCTCATGTTTGTTTTTGTAAAGTTTACTTGATTTTATCTCACTGGTGATACAGAAAAGTCACTGTAAATTGATTTTAGTAAATTTATGGTCAAAATATCACAGATAATCCCCATGATGCTACCCTTTTAAGGCATCTCATCTTAGGCAAACATTTCCTTTATTTTCATAACCTGCACATTGATCAATTAGCAATAGTATTTAAAGGAGAAACTAGATTCTGGTCACTAGATATTAGACTATCAAGAGATGTTCTTTTTCCAATTTACCACTTCCACATTTCCCATAATACACTTTGTTTGCCCCCAAAAGTTTGCATTATTAAGTATTGCTTTCCATTGCTCTTGGCACTAGCAGGCAAGTCTCCTGCACTTTGCAAGAGAGACTCATAATGAAAGAAAGTTATTATTCGCCACTTCCACATCTCCCATTATACACTTTGCTTGCAATTTTCTCAGGATGATTGTATAATTCTAAGAGCAATGGAAAACAATACTTATGCAAACTTTTGGGGAGCAAACAAAGTGTATAATGGAAGACGTGGAAGTGGCAAGTAATGACTTTCTTTCATTATGAGTCTCTCTTGCAGAGATACAATACAATACAATACAATGCAATGCAATGCAATGCAATACTGACAATAAAAATTTGTTTAACCATGCTAGCCACACACAACAGAAGCTGATTTCCAGGTGAGGCATAGATAAACACAATAAAATAACATTACAAATAAATTACAATTATAATAATATCATTATTATAATTTATGCAAATACAGTTTCAGTAATTAAATAAGTTAGGTGAACAAAAATCAGCTACACATGGAATCAGAGAGATGCAGCAGAAGGCAAGGAGGAAGCTATGCATTTGAACTCAGAAAGTGATAAATGTGCTGTTTTGGCCTCTTGGGGAAGATTGCTCCAGAGCACTGCACCACTTAATATTAAAACTATGCTTAAGAAAATTAGTTTTGGCTTTGGAAGTGCCAGGTTGGTTTCAAGATCCCTAAGATTATAATTTATGCTACGTTCATTAAGCATGCAGGAGACTTGCCTACTAGTCCACAACAAACAAAATGTAAGCCTCTGGCAGTTGCCATATAAATAAGAAGTAAAAGCTATAATTATTTACATTTTAGTATCAGGTACTTACACTGCTTGCTTCTAAGGTCCCAGATTTTTAATGTTCTGTCATGGGCTCCAGAGACAACTTTTGTCGCACTTCCAAAGAATTTTGCAGACATTACTTTTTGAGAGTGACCTGTAAGAGTGTGCTGTGAAAATGCAAAATTGAAACATTTTTAAACTGTACTGTGAAATATTCAAACTTTTCCTCTAATGGTTGGTGTATTCTATTTTCAAGAACTTTTTCAAACCTCACTTTTTTATGTGGGGCATTTTTGAGGTGGGCTCTGGCCAAGATATTAATAAAATTTAATAATAATAATAATAATTAATATATACCACACAAGTGAATAGTGCTTGTCGCATGCTCTGATTGGTTAACTCTAAGGTGATTAGCAAAGTACTATTCACCTCCAAACAGCCGGCACGTGAGATTTTACAATTTCCAACCGCTTGATGGTATATTGTCACACATTAACCCATTGACTCATGAGTATTTTGCTGCAAAACACCTTTTGAAGCCCGTCGAGCCATTTTCTGGCCAGACTCTAGCCAAAAATATATTTATATATTTTATTTATTTCTTTATTTACTCCACATTAACATATTAAATAAGATTTCTTACAGTGACTAGGAATATATAGTGAAGGAGTGGAGAAGGGCATGATATAGTAGACTAATTATATGCCCTTTTAAATTACAATACATAATTAGTTAAGATAAAAAGAGGAAACCTTACTATAAATAGAGGAGATGAGAAACAGAAGGAAAAGAAGTTTTACATAGGCGCATGGAAGAAATTAATACTGAGCAAAATAATACTGAAAGAGAGCTTTTTTAAATATTTGTTTTGTGGGTTTTTGGCGAATAGAAATG
>JAEMWC010000371.1:480000-502500 GCA_016490735.1 Pachyseris speciosa
CTATGTAGAGTCATAATATCCTTAAAACTTCCATTGGTTCACCTTCCATAAGGGGTATTTACAACTCTATCTCTCACAGTTCATGCATTTTGATTGGCCTAGCCTGAGTATCAGGCTTTAGTCCCGGGGGGGGGGGGGGTACTCCTAGAAAATTTGGGTGGGGGTGTGTGGTCCGCTTCCTGAAACCCTTAACCAATAAATTATTTAAGACCAAAATCTGCAATTTTCCCTATCCTATTTCAGACCTGACCCAAATATTCGATACCCTATTTCAGACCTATTTCACATACACGGTCGGCATTAACATAATAAATTGTAAAATTCAGTAATAATTCATAAGACTAATGACCAATCTACGGGTAGTATTTGAGTCACATGTATACCACTCTAAACCCCAATAAAAATCATTAACTTTCATAAAGGTGTCCTGCTTCACTAATTAGTATGCATTAACTTTCATACAGATCTCTACTGATTAATATTATAAACACGACAAACACAATCTATTGTTTCATTTCACAAGTAACATAAAATATTCACATGAGACCTTTATGGGCTTTAAAACGGCTCGCCGTTTTAACTGCCCATAAAGGTCTCCCGCTCATATTTTATGTATTACTTAAAAGGCAAAAAAGAAGGGCTTAATTCAGACCAAATCTTGCTAGAGTTGAGAAATGGCTGACTGCTAAGAAGCTTACTCTTAACGCATCTAAAACTGAGTTTATGTTGATCAGATCAAGGCATTGAAAGGCTAAGCACGTTTCACAACCCTCCATCACTTATGACTGACGGTGCACCCAAGTTACTTCTACGAAATCTTTATATCAGACCAAAACGTCTGAAAAACCATACCCTTTGGGGCCGCACATACCTACAATTCTGGGTCCACTCATTTTTATAATATACATCCAAAATATTAGCACTCTTTTAAATGAGGATCTTGCTAGAGTTGAGAAATGGCTAACTGCTAAGAAGCTTACTCTTAACCCATCTAAAACTGAGTTTATGTTGAACGAATTGAGGCAAAGGCTAAGCAAGTTTCACAACCCTCCATCACTTATGATTGACGGTGCACCTATAACTCAAGTTACTTCTACAAAATCTTTATTTCAGACCAAAACAGCTAAAAAAACCATACCCTTTGGGACCGCACATACCTACAATTCTGGGTCCACTCATTTTTATAATATATATCAACGACTTACCTAACTGTCTATCAAATTCTGAACCTCAAATGTATGCTGATGACACACACATAACTTTGCTAGTAATAACATCCAAAATATTAACACTGTTTTAAATGAGGTTCTTGCTAGAGTTGAGAAATGGCTAACTGCTAAGAAGCTTACTCTTAACGCATCTAAAACTGAGTTTATGTTGATCGGATCGAGGCAAAGGCTAAGCATGTTTCACAACTCTCCATCACTTATGATTGACGGTGCACCTATAACTCAAGTTACTTGTACAAAATCTCTTGGTGTTCATATTAAGACTTTATCCTGGAATGTTCACGTTGAGAATTTTATGTAAGAAAATTGCGTCTGGTATTGGAGCGTTGAAGAGAGCGAGGTCTTTCGTTCCATACGAGACTCTCCGATCAATCTTCATGTCTTTAGTACAGCCTCACTTTGATTACTGCAATTCTGTCTGGGGATGTTGTGGCAAAACCCTAGCCAATAAACTTCAAAAACTTCAAAATCGCGCTGCGCGTATACTCACTTACTCGAACTATGATGCCAACACTGATAACCTTATCCAAAAACTTGGATCAATAAAACTGGATTCTCAACAAACAATCCATAAGGCTGTGATGGTTTATAAGTCACTTAATGGTCTTTCTCCCGATTACCTTAGTTAGTTTCAAATTTGTTGACCGTAGTAGCGTCTCCAATTACTCCTTAAGGGACACACAGGGCAAACTAGCTATCCCACAGCCACACACAAACTATATGAAAAATAGCTTCAGCTACTCTGGAGCAGTTCTTTGGAATAGTTTACCAATCGAGTTGCGGCAGGCTGACTCCCTTAGAGTGCTCTGGGCTGGCTGCGAGCGTTTCTTTTCATCAAGTTAAATTTAGAATTTTTACACGGCACTCATTTAAAGCAGGTTTTTATCTTGTTATGTAATATTATAGTTATTTATTGATTATTTCGAGTAATTTTAGAATAATGTAGTTCTAGTCCTTGTATAATTTGTAATAATTCTGGTAAATAATTAGGTTTTTATAGTTGTGACTGATGAGTTTACCGTGTCTAAATAAAGTTATCCTATCCTATCCTATCCTATCCTATCCTATAGCCCATATAAGGGAGTACCCCCCCCCCGGGGGGCTTTAGTGGTTTTTAGGGGGGTGAGGGGGGCACCCCCTCCTCCTCAGGACAGGTTGGACTGGTCAGTTGGAAGGAAAAATCATCAAAAGGTTAGTTATCAAAAACTAGTAATAGAAAGACTGTCAAGTGGCAATTGTTACATCGTCGTGGCTATCCCTTGAGATGAGGATGATGGTCTTCAAATCAATTACTCTGCTTGTGGACTCTTAAGATGACTTATGAGACCAATTTTGGCCTTGAATGTGCTTTGGCACTGAGGACAGGTGGTTCCAGATGGCGACGGGAGATCATTTCTAGCTTCATGTTGTCTCTCCTTTCTCAAACGTCTCTTCTCCTCTAATGCTGCACACCTACTTGTTTCAAAAAACACTGCCCCTTCATGTGTGGTTGCACGCCAGAAATCTCTATTCTTTGCATCACTTTCCCAGGTTCTGATATCAATGTTGCACTTCTTCAAATTGGCTTTCAGAGTGTCTTTGTACCTCTTTTTCTGACCACCCCTCTTCCTCGATCCTTCTTTAAGTTGTGAGTAGAAGACCTGTTTTGGAAGTCGCTCTTCTGACATTCGGACAACATGGCCACTCCACCTGAGTTGACTCTTGATGATAAGAGCTTCTATGCTGGATACATTTGCGTCCTTAAGTACGCTGACATTGGTTCATCTGTCATCCCAGGTTATCTTTAAAATGCTCCGTAGGCAGCGCTGATGAAACTTTTCTAGTGTTTTCAGATGTCTTCAGTATGTTGTCCATGTTTCCGAGGCATACAGGAGGGTTGGAAGTACTACTGCTTTGTACACAAGAATTTTTGTGTCAGTACGAATGTCATGGTCCCAAAGGCTGTCCTAGCATGCATGGTACCATAAAGTTTGAGATGAACATCAAATTAATAGTTGAGTGAATTTTGTACTTAGCCAGATGCTTGCTCTTACTAATGGTTCTTGATTAACATAGTTTTTGTCAGTATTACAATAAATGTACATTTACTTTAATTTTAGTCTATGGATGCTCACTTTGGTATATTTACAGGTTCTTTTGCTGCTTCTGAAAGATCCTTCAAAAGCTTTTGCTGACGTATTCTAAAGGAGCAAATGATGAGGAATAAATTAAAAATAATCATCAACATGTTTATACCATTATCTTTTTCACCCTATGAAGAACACAATAACAAACAAAGTGTTTTCAGTGGTTGCTATCCTAAGATGTCTGGTGTTCGTATGAAAAGCTTAGCTTGTATTTTGTTCAAAACTAGTGATGTAGTTTGATCAGCCCCTACTTCTATAAAGCCGCCATCCCTTCCAAAAAATAAGCCCAGATAAGGTTTGTAGACCCAAAGCCAATGCAGGGTTCCACCCTTCCCTACCCTTTTTCGGACATAAATTTCCAGGACTTTTCCAGGCCTCAGAGAGTTTTTGCAGGACCCACAAAATGCACATTAAAGTGCTACTACGATCAAAATATCACTCGTCTTTTTTCTTCGAATTTCGCAAGTGTATTTGCTTAACAACCCACTCACGAAATGTCAAGCTTTAATTTGGAAGTCAGTTTTTTATTTTGACTGAAATATTTCTATTTAGTGTCCGCCATTACTAACTTCAAAATCTTGAGAGAACTGGATTGAGGACATAATGACGTAGAAAGCTCACAGGCGTAAGAATGCAGTGTGTGTAAACACGGCTGATTTAGTATGCAGCACGGGAATTTTGAGCTTTCAGACTCTCAAACTCGTGTTTTGCATACTTAATAAGCTGCATTCACACACTGCAATTTTAAACCAGTGAGTAAATGACGTCATTTTATCCTGGATCCAGCTCTCCGAGGCCTAATCAGTCAGTTATGAACGTGAGTAATGGCGGACCGTTAAATGAAAAAGTTGTACTCAAAGTAAACAGTCTTCTGCTTGAAATTAAAGCTCGAAATTTTGCGAGTTGAGTTTTAAGCAAACACACTTTCGAAATTTGAAGAAAAAAGACGAGTGATTTTTTGATCGTAGTAGCACTTTAAGTATTTTTAAGTTGTTGTATCTTTCTATCTGGCTGCTTCTCAATGTCTTTCAAGAAATCTCTGTTATATGAGGTTACTAAACTATGAGAAGTCCCTCTTTGGTTGCTTAGTTTGTCGAGCGTGAAGCTAAAATGAAACCAGCAAGAGAGGAAATGGTGCCTTACACTCAATAAACTAAACAGTGAAAGAGCATTCTCGACCCCAGAGCTCTTCCCTTTTGCACATGTCTAACGGACATGATAGTGGGAAGAGCTCTGGGCAACTCTATGCAAGCATAGCCAAAATCTAGCTATTGAGGTCTAACAGCGCATGCTTGAGGTTTTAAACCAAAATGCCATTGCTGTTTGAAACACTCCTTGCAGTATGCCTTAGCAAAAGGCAGTAAAGACTCTAAATTTCGCTTGCTGTGCCTTTCAATAACACACAGACTCTGAAGTTCACATCTCAACTAACAAAGTTCTGCGTTTTTTTCGCTGCCGTCAATCAAATTTCCAGCGGCTTCAAGTCTAAGTCCGCTTATTTCCTTTAAATTTCTCAGGATAATCAATCGGATAGTTTCCATTATTTGAGGACATATCCATCAAAACTGTCAGACTCAGAAGAAACGCAGATAGTCAAAAATGAAGATGATCAGGTTACTAAGGCAATTCACTGAATCTTTTCTCACGTGGTTTTCTGGAGTTTGGTGTGTTTGATTGATTTTATATTTTCACTGTGTTGAAGATTACATATTCAATAAATAACAATTCATGCTTGTCGAACTGGGCCATGAAGCAGCGGAAATTTGCTTGTTGTCTTTCATCTCATTCCTTTGCACTATTATTAGTGATAAAGAATACATGAATTATGAGTCTAAACCTCGTATTTAGTGCATGTGAAACTTTTTCAATGAAAATTGCTTTTTTGTCCCGGACTGTGTTCGGAAAGTTTGATGGAAGTCAAACGCGGTTTGGCGGTTGCCGCATGAAGATGAAATTCTGCATAATTATAAAAATCACAGTAAAGGTAGAGCAGAAATCAATATTGAAGCTGTTGTTTGTTTAAGGAAGGAAGTTTTAGGGGTTTCACTCATGTTTGTTTTCTGAACTTTTTTTTCGAAGCTACAATCCTGGCCAAAAGTGTTGGGACAGTTTATGGCAGATGACTTCAAACAGCCTTTCTTAAGACGGCTCAACCCCCCACCCCCCTCCCCCCTGTCAATGTTGACGAAAATCTGGCAAAAAAACCACTGAGATCAGAATAGCTTCATTTTCTTTGGTTCAATTGACACAACAAACACTGACATGATGAGATGATGAATGTATGTTGGCAATTTTTCCACTTTTGGAATCCCATAAGAAAGGAGGAATAACAAGACTTGTCACCCTGTGGGCGCTGCTTCGCAACATTCAAAATCAAAAACACACGCCAGGAAGGTTCAACATTGGTAGGGGGAGGGGGTCACTTACATATTAACATTGTTAGGGGGAGGGGGGTCAATTACGCTGGCTTCCATTGGTCTTTTTTCCAAAACGTAAAGGACTTCCTTCAAATCCTGGGTTTTAGAGCGAAAAAGGGGAGGTGTCCCAACAACTTTTGGCCAGGATTGTAGTTTGCTCCACAGGAGCAAGAGTAACCCCCATGCTGTAAGTTCAGTTTTTTTGCACATACTGAGTTGGCCTATCAGAAGCAATTTCATTGTTTCAACTGATAACCAATCAGAGCTGGAGACTTGCGTTGAGTTGCCCAGAGCTCTTCCAGCCATCACACCTGTTAGACATGTGCAAAAGGGAAGAGCTCTGGAGTTGAGAATGGTGAAAGAGGGACTTTTCGTACTCTAGAGGTTACAGATTACCAGGATTTTACTGAACCTCCCACTATTTCAAGGACCTGCCAGTTCTGGAAAATGCTAGACTAAAATTCCAGTACTTTCCAGAATTTCCAGGACCTGTATAAGCCCTGAAACATACAAATTCTCTTCAAAGATGTCCACATATTGTGGTGAACTTGGAAGAATTTCTTCAAGACAAGAGAAAGTTATTATCAGTAATCAATATGTTGTCACTTCAAATCTAGATTACCCTCCTGGGGACAGAACATTGGTTGATCCATATAATTATTCAATATAATTTATTCAGACATGTTATTATTTAATTATTCATAATAACTATAATATTATAATTTATTACAAATGATTTCTACTGAACCAGGGATGAATTAATAATAAGTCATAAGTAAATTGAATAAAATGACTATTCACCTTGACTGGGTTTCATTTTGAGCATTTATTTCATCTGCTGCTTTGGCCTTTTGGGCCATCCACCTTGCAATCTGTGAAGACAACTTTCATGTAAACATAACTGTGGTATATATGGTACAGGTTAAATTTGACCTTAGGTTATTTTATGTTTAACCTAGGCCACAATGAAATTCCTTAGTCTCCTAACCCTAATTATTCATGAGAAGAAAAAGGAATTTCATTTTTAAATTATTTATTTTATTTATTTATTTATTTATTTCATTTATTTGGCACTTTCATAATATTTACAAGTAATACACCTAAGTTAGTGGTGAGGAGACCTCAGAAAACCACAAGGCTTATAGGAGGGGCCACCTCAAAGGACAATATTTTACTTAGGTTAAATAAAGAATAATCTAAGATCAAATTTAACCTGTAACATATATAGGTAAGTACCACTTTTATTACTTCTGTTGTTGTCAACTCACCAGGTCTTGATTTTCTTCTTGCACTTTTCTGTGCTTTTCTTCTAATACCGTGAGAGCGAGTTGCAGTGCTTGATTTTCATCTTTTACCAACTAGCAAATAAAAATTCAGATATTAAATTATAATTATTTTGAGCGAAAGTGTTAATGAAGTAGCCACATGTAACGTGAATTCAGAGCCATGCATGATCGGTGAGAAGTTGAATTGTAAATGGTTTGAACCCAGGAGACAAGTAAGCTCGACTGACTTTACCTGGCAAGTTGCATCTAATTCCAGGACTTGTTGATGAAGGTGTTGGCATTCCTTGTCAACACCTTCCTTATCAATGGTCAAATCTTGAAACCTAATGAGAACGAGAAACAATCCTATCAAAAGCAAATTTTTCATCTTGGCTAGGTGCTTAATTTGATTAACAACCACTGAACAGTAGCATCCATCTTAAGACCACACTGTTTATACCTACTTATTTTTGTCCCCAGTGAAGACAACCATCTCAAACCATTGATTTAATGAACCTCTATATAATGAAGGCCTCAATATAATGAACAATATTCTTCAGCCCGACCTTTTAAAATGTATGGAAAAAGACCTCGATATAACGAACCCTCAATATAACGAACCAATTTCCCCAGTCCCTTGGTACTTTGTTAAATCAAGGTTCCACTGTACCTTAAACTACACCAAGGGGGGCAGGTAATAGCCACCAAAAAGGAGGTAGAAGAAATGCAGATAAACCCCATGAATTATGTTCCATACATACATACATACATGTTTCTGAGAGAGCCAGTGAGCGGTGAAGCACATTCATTACTAAGAATTAAACCCACACAGTGGTAGGTCAGAATTCAGGAGAGAGAGAGGGAGGGTTGTCATTAAGGTTTTCAGAAAATGGTCTCAATTTCAGACTGAGAGAAGCCAGCTGATTTGACTATAGTAACCAACTACAAAAGCCCATTACCGGCTTCTAATGAAATCCCTGTTCAACTTGCCCTTAGTACTCCACAGTTTAACCAGTAGGATAAGTTCTGGGTTCACAGACATTAAACCAAGAATGAATGGCAGATTGACCTAATTAAGCTGGATTTTACCAGCAACAGGTACTTGTGGCTGATCAATCTACAGAGAGTAACTTGCATCAGTTGACTTAATCTTATATGCATTTTACTGTGAAAGTAAAAAAAAACCGTGAACACTTTGATTTGATTTTGACAGGTCCATTGCAATTAGCCACCAAACTGAGCCTCACGTTGTTTAAAGTTGCTCGAATTTCCTCTTTGCTTGAAAAAAAAAACTAATAATGAAAAAACTACAGGGTAACAGCCATTTTTGGAAGGAAAAGCGATCAAAACAAAGTTCGTGACTGATCAAGACAATGTTAATTTGTTTGCTTTCTTTGCGGTTTCATCTTGTGTTTGATTGGTGGCTACGCAATGGACCTGTCAAAATCAAATCAAAGTGTTCACAGTTGTTTGACTTTCAAAGTAAATAATTCAGGCATAGTTCATTATCATTTAGTCATTGACTACAAGCTATGATGGTCTTTCACATCTTTAAATACACGTATCATTCTCATTATTACAGTGTATTTACAACATTATATTTTATGATATTTTAATCTTAACATTAATTCTTATTAACCTCTTAACATATTATCATAACATTATATATTACCATTAAAAAATTATAGCATTATCACTGTCACCGTAATTGATCCTTTTAACAATACTATTGTCATGACGTACTGTTATTTTTATACCTGGTATGTTCTGTCTAAGTTAAGAACAAACAGTATCCCCACCCCTCTCCCCGATGTCAACTTACTGTCCTTCCTTGTTATTTAGTTCAAGCTCCTTCTCTCGTAATGTGCCGTTGAGCTCCAATAACTTCTGTGCATTCTAAAAGAAACAATAATAATAATAATATAATAATAATAATAATAATAATAATAATAATAATAATAATCACTTTATTAAAGTCTCAAATCGCTCTAGCCGAGCACAGATGCTCTACTAATTGAGGAGACTAAATCAAATCAACGCTAAATCAAATCAAATCAAATGTTGGTTTTTGGTGAGAGGGGAAAACCGGATTACCCGGAGAAAAACCTCTTGGAGCAGAGTAGAGAACCAACAAACTCAGCCCACTTATGACGCCGAGTCCGGGAAACGAACCTGGGACACATTGGTGGAAGGTGAGCGCTCTCACCACTGCGCCAACCCTGCTCCCCTAAAATATATGAATAAGCTCTTTTTGAATACCTCATCTTTGTTAAAAATACTATTTCCCTCAACTCTTTTCCAACAGGTTTACCAAATATGGTGCATTTTTGCACCCTGCCTTGAAAACCCACAACTTTCTCAAATCCCAGACTGTGTTTGAAATGAACCATTATTGTTACCAAATAATCAGTTGTTTAGACTTAATCACCTTCTAAACTGGCCAAATCTCCTAATTTCCAATCAATATGACCTTTTATTCTGTTCTAAAACCAAACACACCTCCGGACAACGCTGTAAAATACGTAACTTTGTCTTGAAAATTTTAGGACAAAAATTCCTCTGAAAGCTAAAAGTCTACATTGCCAGCAAACTTCGACTCCACGTTGTACCACCTGTTCCACAATTTCCTGCTCACTTCTTTAGCACGGGGTGGATAAGGCATTTGATTTCGGTTGCTCCTGGGCACAGGTCTGTCATTTTTGCGTTTGTGACCCAAAGGAATTATGGGAAACTCTTGTATACCGGGCGAGTGAAAGTCTGCCAATTTCCATTTCAGAAATTTTTATAAGTGTCGAGTCCCCCGGTCCAGCTGACAAAATATTGCCATGCCAGGTCCCGGTATATACACACAAAACGACTGAAGACACAACTTCACTCCATGAATTGGCAACACTCGCTCGAACACTTTGAGCGGTACACTTCGTGTGAAATTGCTTCTCACCTCTGTTTTCTTTCAAAGGATTGCCTTTACCCATCAACCCAGCTTTATGATACCAGGCAAGGGGCTTCTGAGGTGGAAAATGGCTCGAAAAACACACTTATAAATCAAATAAGCAACGAATTGTAGCTGCAGTGTTCGTTTAGAAATAAATGACAGCTAGCGTGACAAACATGACAACAAAGATAGAGCCTTTGGTGTTGTGGACCAGCGAAATCGCCATAGTAACTCCTTATATGGAGTAGCCAGGTCGATTTAACCTCCTACCCTCTGAAAAGTGCATAAAAAGCGACCAAATCAACCGGTAGGGAAAGAGTTAACCCTTTCCTCCCTAAGAGTGACTTATAGATTTTACTCTGTCCAATACTAGACAATTTCACTCGTCAAGGGGAGCCCCCCTAGGGGTTAAAGGGTTAAATAAACTCCATGCTGTGATTGTGTGATGCTCCATTGTGTGATTTTTGAGCAGTCCATACTCTTTCATCTCAACTGCTTATTTTTCATCTACTAGTACAATATTTAAGTGGTGGTGCTGAAAATCAAATTAACCAAGCTTGGTTGGTCAACGATTGGAAATATTTGATACAGTTACTCAGGAAATGTTTTGCATGTCAATCTTCCTTTTGGAGGTAAACTTGACCATGGATTGTTGATCATGAAGGACATAATTTAAAAAGATCACATTAAACAACCATGGCATTTATATCTATGGAAAGTGAATCCAACAAATACACTCCATTCAAAAATAAAAATAAAATATTCAAATGGTAACAGTTTAATCAAATATAACTATAGATATAATGTCACCTCTCCCTTTTGTCGGTGAAGCTCGGTCAATTCTTCTTGTAACTTGAAAAGTTTCTGTTCAAATGAAGCTGTTTTTTCTGATCCACCCCCACCCCCTCCTTTTGTTGAACTGAAAAGGAAATTATAGAAAATCTAAGTTGAAGACAAACAGCAGTTTTCTAACAGAAACAGATACAGTGTACTCAGACCAGTGTAAAAAAAAAAAAAAAAAGATTTTCAAGTGATGATGATTGTCACTGGACTAAAATCAGGGGGGGGGGGAAGTGTCACGGTACAAGACTGTGCACACATGGCATTGCTAAGAAATTAAAAAGCATTTTAATACTCATTTACAAGAGTATGCTGTGGAAAAAGGCAATAATATAAAATCTTGAATCAGGAATAATGAGTTGCATTCTGAAGAAACGAAAGTACCTTAACTCTTGAACACGACCCTGCAGTTCAAGTTTCTCCTAGAATGAACAAAGGTGTTGATTGGGTTACTTGTAATATCAGTTGTGTTATGCTTTACTGGGATTAACCATTTTTTAATTAGTTTGGTTGGCTGGGGTTACACTTCATTGAATTATATCATGATTACAGAAAATACCCATACCCCTTCCACGTAAGGTGGTTTTAAATGTTATTGCACTTCCGTTGCACCTGGTGATGCCAGTTACCCATAGTTCCATACTTTGTCTTAAAAACTCTGGCCCCTCACCCTCCCCCTCCAGATTTCCTATCATAATTTTGTAGGGAGGGGTTGCAAATTTCCTGGAACCACACTTTAGAGAAAAATATTATGCACAGTTAAGTTTGATTATAATCAAATAATGTGCTATTAAAGAGCTCTGATGGACCAAACCACACTGGCCAGACTGGATATTCATGTCCATTCTAATAACACCTCATCCTGTGCTATTCTATAGAGAATGCTATGTTGAACATGTACAAGTCAAGTAAAATAATTTTACTTGACTTGCAGTCAATTATTGTCAGTCTTGATTTTATTGCAGTCAAAGCTTTTCTAATCTAACATTACAATGTTCTGGAAAATACATCCACTCCCTTCCCACAAAATATTTAGTTGGTTTGGTCTCCAAGTCTATCTGGAAATTTTATTAAATTTTTTACTTTTGATACTGACAAAGTGCCAGCCACACCCGTCTCCCATTCATGCCTCCTCCAGTCCTTCTCCTCAGAAATAAATGAATATTTTTCAGAATAAAAGATTCTAACATACTTAAATCTGGAATTCAGGAAAGGATCATGCATATTTTACAGGTTAAATTTGAATTTAGGTTACTTTTTATTTACCCTAGATCAAAATGAAATTCCTTTGTCTTCTCCTGAATAATTAGGATTGAGACAAAGGAATTTCATTTTGACCTGCAGGAGGTTAAATCAAATATACAATAAGTAAACCTGAGATCAAATTTAACCTGTAATGAGGCCCTACCAGGAGGGTCCTGTGTCGCTTGTCTGAATTTTAAAATCTACTGTGTTGGTGTTTAAGTCGCTAATTCACTGTAGGAATTTTGCCGGGGATGATGTCTCTCATCAGGATTTCATTTCAGGTACTGTCCCTACTTTTTGGGCCATGTCGCTTGTTGGAATTTACCCTAGCAGGGCCTCTGTAACACATACATCCCACAATTTCAAGAAACAAGGTCTACAGCTCCTACCTGTTGGAGTTGAGCAACTTGTATTTCCAACTGAACAACTCTTGATTTAGCTGTATCTGCATATTCAAATAACTTGTTGTCTGTTGGAGAACAAGCAAAAATTAAATAAGCTTTAGAGCAGGGGTTTCATTAGAAGCTGGCAACCAGCAAAAATCGCTGCCTACTTTGTCAGAATTTACCTCTAATTGCCGTCTACTTTGTTCATATTTTCACTCATATTATTAAAAAAATTCATCATGTTGCCGCCTACTTTAGTTAGCTCAGACAGCTATTTCAAAACTTATTGAAAACCCTGTTAGAGTAGGAAATGTGTCTCCTCTTGCTAGCTAGCTTTGTAGGAACATATGGTTTTTCTACCTGCTATAAGAAAAAAGTACCATTATGTTTGGATGCAAGTCAATGACAGTAACCACACTGAGTCACAAAAATAACATGTGGGTAGAAAGATCATTCAGAGTACACTTGGAAGGTAAGGATAGCTTGACAATTTGTATTTTCGTCATTACAATCAAATAACAACAGGTATCTTTTACGCAGTGTGTGGTGCTTTTACAGCAAGTCTGTACCCTATCTTCCAGTAAGGTAAATACCAAATATTGGAGAGCTTCAGCATTGATTTTCTGTCAGTTACAAAACAACAGAGGCAACCTAAGGATGCTAAAATTTCCATAAAAATAAACAAAGGGGCTAGCATCCTTGGAAAAAAATAATGTAGGTTTCTAAGAGCCACTTTATCAAATCTGACAACAAAATTTGGGTTTTTTGTTTCAGTCCCAGCTGAATTACAAATTCTTCAGTTTCAATGTTCATGTAAGTTCTGATCTATCAAGAGCAGAGATAAGCTTATTTTTCTTGCGTTTTCCAGCCTTATTTCATTTCATTTCATCAAAATTTGGGCTTTTTGTTTCAGTCCCAGCTGAATTACAAATTCTTCAGTTTCAATGTTCATGTAAGTTCTGATCTATCACGAGCAGAGATAAGCTTATTTTTTCTTGCGTTTTCCAGTCCTATTTCATTAAAAATTCCTGATTTCCGTGTAGTAGAGCTCAATTATAAAGGATAACAATCCATTTTGTAAGCCCTTTCGAACCGGATTTCATGTGTGTAGCTTGACAACGAGAAGTTAACAACGAAGTACTTAATTAATTATATTTTCCCATGTTAAAATGTCATAACACCATCTCTAATTCTCCAAAGAAATTAAAAAAAATTCATGTTAACTTCCTTGATGCCCATAGACCTGATCTCCGCTGTCTAATACAAAGTTCCTTAAATCCGGAAAAAAATCTCATCTGTATGATAACGAAACTGAATGTTTTTTAGCCTTCAGCAAAATTGTGCGCATGCAGAAGGCACGTTAATGGAATCAGCCTGGTTCACAACTTTGAAGGAAAATTAAAAGAATCTTAACTTTACTTACGCTCTCTCACAATATCATTAAAGCAGTACCACTCAACACGATCTCTTCCTTCTAGTTTCCTCAATATTATTTTCTTCCAGCTTTGCCGTTCCTCTCGCGCCATCTTGTATGACTGGGGATGAACGTCCATCTTCATCCGAGACATCCCGTGAGGGACCTGTGTCTGCTTCTGCGAGATGTCAGCGGTACTAAATTAAAACCAAAATGGCGGGCAAGTCTTGTCAACTTCTCGAACGAGAAAAAGCGGCTGAATTCATTGCTTCCATGGAGACTTTTATCTTTGACTGCGATGGTAAGTGAATCGATTTGATAATGGGGCTACTTCATTGTGAGATTTAATGAATGTTTGGTCCTATTCTTCTAACCTAGGCGTGCTTTGGAACGAAGTCAGCACCCTTGATGGTGCTGTGGAAGTTTTGCAAGAACTTCGGAAAGTGGTAAAAAGTATTTTCCCTTATTATGAATACATCTCAGAGAGTATTTTCCATCTCAGAGCTGTACTTTATAACAATTGAAATTTCTATATTAAATAAGTTTGAGAAAAGAAGAGGATTTCTTGTACCGCCATTCTCATGACGTAATTTTGCCGGTAAATTTTCTTCGGTAAAATGACGTATCGTGACGCAAAAGCGAACAGATCTAGGGAATGTAGATGGATGGAGTGATAAAGGAAGAAGACATCCCTGGAGAAAAAAGTGGTGAAAAACATCAAGAAATGAGTTGGAACGAAATGGTCGTGGGAAGAGTGGAAACAGAAAAATGGGATGTAGCAGGAGCCCATCACCAGGAGCATACAACACCCACTGCCTCGTCCCCAGTCGCTCGCGATCGATTATGGGGATGTTTGAGTTAATTATTAGTCAGCATTCCTCACTTGTGCTTCTCACTCGTCTCCAGCACCATGCATTAAAAGTCCTTTTTCCCACTAAGCCTTGGAAACCCTGTGGAGGAGGTAGCAACTCCCATACTAAGCCTATGTCACGGCATTTTTACAGACTGATCTATGTTGAGACTATCTTTTCCTGCAAAAAAGGGCCACGAGGATGTCAATGGCATTGAGAGCACCACAAAGCAATAGTTTTATGAGTGAAAACAAAGGCTCTGCATGTGTAGATACTTGTGGCACATGCAGCGACTTGTGATTGGTTATTGGGGTTCCTGCAGGAGTCTAATATTAGTGGGAAATTCAATCTTAAAATAAATCAGTCTGTGAAAATGCTGTGACAGAAATAAAGGGCAGTTGTACATTCCCAGTGATGGGCTCCTGGATAAGTGGAGGAACTGGGAAGTTCTTTCAATCCCCTCCCCTCCCCCCTTCCCCCAAGCCCCATACTACCAGCCCCCTACTTATGCATCCATGTCATCGATGCCACTGCAAGCTGGTCAGGTGCTCTTTCCAAATATGTATAGTGTTAGATCTGATTAGGCTCAAGTACTTTATTATGGTACAGTATATACCCATCAATTTTTAAATGAAAGACATCTGCATTGCTTTCATTTCTGTACATCTGGATCTTTGACTGGAATAAAAATATTAACAACAACAACAACAACAACAACAACAACAACAATAATAATAATAAATAACTGATGATGATGATGATTAATGATAATAATAATAATAATAATAATAATAATAATAATAATAATAATAATAATGGTGGCAACCAGTCTGAGGAAATGGTTACAAGTGTTGGACATAGCCAATGGGAAGTGGCCCACTGCCAATGAAAAACTTACACATAATAACAATAATGATGATGATGATGATGATAACAAAATTAATAATAATATTATTATTAATATTAATAGTAATTTAATAGTTGTATTTGTAATATCTCTTTCTGCTCTTGGATTTTATCACATTGAATTTACTACATCTTGCGCTTTTACTTTCTCTTCTCAGGGCAAAAAAATTTTCTTTGTAACTAACAACAGCTCCAAGTCAAGAGACAAATATATTGAAAAGTTTGAAAAGTTTGGAATTG
The DNA here is from genome assembly GCA_016490735.1 of Pachyseris speciosa. Classification (NCBI taxonomy): domain Eukaryota; kingdom Metazoa; phylum Cnidaria; class Anthozoa; order Scleractinia; family Pachyseridae; genus Pachyseris; species Pachyseris speciosa. The sequence goes on from JAEMWC010000371.1 coordinate 495,855, forward strand.
AAGCTTATAAAGTGAGTACAAGATCTGTTTATTACTTACCAGGGTATTCACTACCTGTCAATAAAATATGGAAATTGTGGCAGGTAGCAAGCTCAATTTGCACAGCATTAATTTTTTTTGTTTAAATCAGGTTTTTAGCTCTTACACTTAGTTTCTTTGTAATCCCAAGTTAAAGCTCCCTTCAGCAATAGCAACTTATAAAAAACCTAGAGAGCATTTTCTATTTCCAAATTAAACTAAATTATGCATAAACTTTATTTAATTCTTTTGTTTTTGTTTCCATGGCTAGGAAGAGATCTATGGCACATCATATGCGGTTGCATATTACTTAAAGGAGATTCTGAAGTTTGAAAAGAAGGTTTTCATTATTGGCACAACAGGAATGGTAGAGGAACTCGATGCACTGGACATTCCACATATTGGCTCTGGAGTACGTTGAATTTGATTGAAAAAATTCAGACTGCAATAAATTCAAAGTACTTTGTATGAACGTTGCCAACAGACAGGTTCTAAGCATTATTTTGTGACCTACAGGGATAGTTATTTGGAGGTGGGGTTGTGCGTAAAAGGTTCTTATGTACTTCACGCCTGTCATACAGCACTTGCTGTACCCACCTCCAACCCACAAACCCATTACATCCATCCATTCCTTCAGTAGAATGAGGGTTTGTGTAGATATCTATTGTAGGTCAAAGTGAAATTCAGATCAGAATGATTTTAACTTAGTTCAAAATGAAATTCCTTCATCTCCTCACCCTAACTATTCATGAATGATGAATAATGAGGGTTAGAAGATAAACTAAAAGGAATTTCATTTTGACCTGAATAGTTTGACCTACGACATATGTTCCTCTTGTTTCCTTAATTCTGTAAGCAACTGAAAGCATTGCGGAAATGGATCATTTAATTACCATCAAAGACATCCTTGGGTCAAGAATGGGTGTCTATTTACAGTGGTTTATAATTGTAGAGTTTCAATGGAGACATTAGCAGGACTGTGGTTTGTTGGCATCCCATAATGGGAGAGATTTTTGTAGGTAGAGGATCGATTGTACTCAGAAGTTAGCCATCAGACGTTAATACCTCTGGGTGGACACTTCTTCTGGACATTGTTATACTTCAACCCAATACTGACCTGTATAACCTGGTGTTCCTGTGGAAGAGGCAGCTGGAGTGTGTATGAATGCATGACCTTACGTACCTCATTTACCCCTCCTCAGTCACCCTTTCTTACTCATTAGATCCTGAAATCACTGATTAAAATAAATACTGTAATTTTTTTGGCAGCCAGATACTTCAACTGGTGGTTACAACATTAAAGAGTGGACATCATTTACCCTGGACCCAGAGGTGAAGGTTAAAGGAGAGAAAAAGGATTTAACTTTATCTTCTGCATGCTACTACTCCATATTCCCTTGCATTCATGTCAGTAGCATGTTTGTGTCTGTGCTTTCAAATTTTCATACCCAAAAATTTTTAGTCTAAAAACATAGCACAAGGCCCTGTAAACTTGCAGCTATTGTCTAGTTCCTTTTGGCCAGTACTTGTCAATGAATTAACTAATTTCCTTTCTTTTTAGGTTGGAGCAGTTGTTTGTGGTTTTGATGAACACTTCAGTTACCATAAACTTATCAAGGCTGCTAGTTATCTTGCTAAGGACTCCTGCATATTTATTGCAACAAATCATGATGACAGATTTCCTTTTACCAGAAATGACGTTGTTGTTCCAGGTATTTTTTTTAGTTCTGGATTGTCTTCTTTATGTAGACATTACATTACAGATGGTGCTAAGTTTTGTGACCATTCAAAATAATGAAAAGCACAAACCAATGATTTCGTACAAAGTTTGTTATGATGTTGTTAGAAGTAATTTTAACTGTTTAATCTGTGGATAAAATCCTATAGTATGACCTTCAAATGAAAGCTTCTGAGCAGTATGAATTCCTGTGGTGCTGTTTATTATGCTGTACTAGGTGTTTCTAACTTTTGAGTCTGTGGGTGAAATGCTAAAGTGACTGACCATTCAAATGAAAGCTACTGAGCAGTACTTTCCTGTTGTGCTATTTATTATGCTGCACAAGGTGGTTCTAACTTACGAGTCTTTAGATGAAATTCTAAGTTTTGACCATTCAAATTAAAGCCACTGAGCAGGACTTTCCTGTGGTACTATTTATTATGCTATGCAAGGTGCTTCCAATTCCTTACCAGAATAAGCATCAACGTGAGATAGTGACCAGTTTGGTTAATATTGCAGGTACAGGTTGCCTTGTTATCTCAGTGGAAACAGCATCCAGAAGGAAAGCAAAAGTTGTAGGAAAACCCGAGAGAATTATGTTTGATTGCATGAACTCACGGTAAGAACATGTTAACATTGCATTGCCCAGTGTCTATGGATAACAGCAGTTTGAAATAGTTATTTGGTATCACTTCAACAGGCTTGAAAAGGTATTACTGACAGTCGCTCTTCTTGTTTTGTTAGTCACAGCATTGACCCATCAAAGACCTGTATGATAGGAGATAGGTAAGACATGAATTGTAAAGATGGCATAAAATTACATCCATTGGCAGTTCTTCCTTACATAGTTTACACAATTTGATTGCTAAGATCTTTATAAGAAATCACACACTTTGACAGAACTGTGACTATCTTGTTTTGTATTGGCACTAGCAATCTACACTGTACTTCCCATACTGTGCATCCTGATGAGGGGTCCCTTTGATAGTGTTGGTGCTCTTCCCAGATCGTGTTTTGCTTCCATAACACTAGACTAAGTGTTACACCATTCACCAATAATTATTGGTTAATGGTGTTACATTATTGCTAATTAATGTTTATTAATTAATTAATTATTCATTAACTGCGTTCGTCACAATGGAGGTTAGGTGCCCCGAGACAGCTAGGAACTGACCGGTAACCTAGCCCCTCTGCAATGGAACCACACACGTGGCCGCCAGTGTCTGCAACCCAGCCACGAGCCCCCCGAGACGGATAAACCCTGGGCACCTGTCACACTGAATACAAATTCAATGGAAGGAAAAAAAATAAAAATAAAAATAAATAAATAAATAAATAAATAAATAAATAATAATAATAATAATAATAATAATAATAATAATAATAATAATAATAATAATAATTTAAGAAAGTTGACAAGAAAAGATTGGAAGAAGAAACTAGGAAAGTAAACAAGGCAATTAAGCATGTGGCGACAAAGGACATAACTGAATCAAACAATCTGATCAAAGCTGCTAGTATATGGGTTGCCTAAAAAAGCCGATGATAGGTAAGAAAGTGGAACCATGGTGGAAAAGAAGAATCAAGGGAGATATTAAGAGAATAAGGAGGGAAGTGAACATATTGGAGAGGGAAAAACGAGGAGAAATCAAATCAAAATGACAGGTTAAAGAACTGGAAAATAAATGTAACATTAAAAGAAAGGGGCTAACATTGGTAATTGAAGAACTTATTAAATAAACAAAAGTTGTTGGCAAAGAGTGCAAAAATCAAACGATATGAGCAAAGAATAACACAATACGGACAAAATCAGTTGTTTGAGACTGATCAGAAAAAGGTCTATGAAGAATTGAACAGGGAATTTAATGGTAAAAGTGTGATACCTGATGCTGAAGAAAGTAAGAGTTTTTGGAATGGTATTTGGGGGTGGAAAAGGAACATAACCGGACAGCGGACTGGTTGGAGGGGTTAAAGGGAGAGAGGGATTATGACCAATAGGAAGCACTAGAAATATCCGAGGTGATGGTCAAGAAACAATGTAAGAAAATTGCAAATTGAAAAGCTCCCAGTTGGGATGGCATTCCGGGTTTTTTGGATCAAAAGAAATATGCTAACAGGGATCCCACAAGGCTCGGTTCTAGGCCCTCTACTTTTCTTGATTTATATTAATGATATTATTTTATAATTCTTCTGAGAAACTTGCTTATTATTTATTTGCTGATGATACAAACCTGCTGTATGCTGACAGGGATCTGAAGTCACTAGAAAGTGTAATCAACATAGAATTGCAGAAAGCCTGTGACTGGTTAAATGCTAATAAGTTGACCATAAATACAAAAAAGTCAAATTTTGTTATCTTTAGACCAACACAAAAGAAGATTAGCTATCACATTAATATAAGGATATATGATAATGCCTCAAATAGTGATACTTTTCTTGAATGCAAAGATTATGTAAAGTTTCTGGGAGTGCTTATCGATAAAAACTTAACCTGGAAATATCATATCGACTATATTGCCTCTAAAATTAGCAGAATTGTTGGAATTATTTCACGATTAAGGCACTCCGTCACTTTAAATACATGTACTTTAATCCAAATTTACCGTTCTCTGATTTTCCCATATACATACTATGGAATTGCTGCCTGGGGCCACGCTGCACAGGTTTATTTGAGGAAGATCTTTATTTTACAAAAACGAGCTCTTCGGCTAATGTTCTTTGATGGAAATAGATCTCATGCTATTCCTTTATTTGTCTCTGCTAATGTCTTACCCCTCAATATGCTTTATTTTGAAACAGTTTGCTCTCTTATGCACAATGTATCAACCAATTCTGCGCCTCAGAATATCTATGATCTTTTTACCTATTAATCTGACGTTCATACATATAATACTAGATTTTCTGATGCTGGTAACTTATATGTTAATAAATCAAGACTGAGTATTCGACTTAATTCGTTTTCCATTTTCGGAGCTACATGTAAGTTATGGAATTGCCTGAAGACTGACCTGCATATGCATAGGAAAAAAGCTTTCAAAAACAAAATTCACCAATACTTACTTACTGTGCTGCGATGAGGATTATGTTGATGCTCTGATGTTAATCTTAAAAATTTCTAGTTATCATTAACCAAACTAGCTATTATTATTACTTCTTTATGTTCTATGTTGTCTTAAAGGTTCTTGCTCTTCTCGTGTAAATGCTAGCTATCTGTGAATGTATGTGTATACCTATTTATTTATTTATTTATTTGTTTGTTTATTAGATATTTAGCTATTTATTTATTTTATTTTTATTTATGTATGTATTTATTTTTTAACTTGAATTACTAATAATTTATTTTGCTAAATTTGATTGTAAGCTACACAACCCACCTCAATAATAGCTTTGCTACATGCGGGTTGTGTATTTTTCTAAATTGTATAATTGTAATATTCGAAATAAAGTAAAGTGAAGTGAAGTGAAGTGATACGATGCATGGCAGAATCGTGAGCCAACTCAATGAGATTTTAAACGGAGCAGCCAGGTTACCTGAATGGATGACTTATGGCTGGACAGTCTTATGCCAAAAAGATCCTGCTAATGGTATTGCAGTCGATAATTTTAGACCGATATCCTGCCTTCCTCAGATGTGGAAGCTAACAACAGGAATACATGCTGATAATATGTATTACTACCTCAGAGGGAAAGGATATTACCTGAGGAACAGAAGGGGCACCGTAAGGGAAGGCATGGAACTAAGGATCAGCTCTTGATTGACAAGGCTATTCTAAAGGATTGCAGGAAAAGACACACAAACCTGGCGATGGCTTGGATTGATTATTGGAAAGCATGTAATATGGTGCAGCATAGCTGGATTGTCAAGTGTTTGGAGATGTTTGGGATAGCTGAGAATGTGAAAAAGTTTCTTATTGATAGTATGAAGACATGGAAAACAGAGTTAACATCATTGGGCGAGAGGTTGGGAGTTATCCACATTAGAAGAGGGATTTTTCAAGGAGATAGTTTGTCACCACTACTATTTGTGTTGTGCATGATTCCATTAACATTGATCTTGAGAAAAACAACAGCAGGTTATGATCTTGTCAAGGAATTTAAGGTTAACCATCTTCTTTTCGTGGATGACTTGAAACTGTTTGGAAAAGTTAGTACAAACTGTACAGGTGTTTAGTGAGGACATTGGAATGGAGTTTGGGTTGAAGAAGTGTGGTGTGTTGTTAATGAAAAGAAATTGAATGGAAAGAACAAGATTAACACAATTAACACCTGGGAAGTCTCTGTACTGAGGTACAGAGCAGGTATGGTAAGATGGACAAGGAAGAGTTAAAAACATTGGATAGAATGACTAGAAAGGTATTGACAATGAATGGTACCTTTCATCCAAAGAGCAACATTGATAGGTTGTATGTGTCACGGGTGAATGGAGGCCAGGCACTGATAAGCTGTGAGTGATGTGTGAGAAGTGAGCAAAACAGCTTAGGACGCTATGTGAAGAATTCTCTGGAAGTCCTGCTGCAAGGGGTAAGGGCTACTAGTGTAATTAGGAGTGAGGAAACAGTGAGCAAAGATGAATTCAAGACATCTTGGAACAATGAGAAACTCAACAGTTGGAAGGAAAAAAGGCTGCATGGTCAATTTGTAAGAGAAATATCAGGATATAGGAATCGTGGAGCTGGTTGCGAAAAGCAGACTTGAAGATCCAAACAGAAGCACTTATTTGTGCAGGCCAAGAACAAGCCCTTAGGACTAACTATGTAAAATACCATCTTGATAAAACAGTGGAATCCCCATTATGTAAGCTATGTGGCGAGAAAGGTGAGAGTGTAAACCGTATTGTCTGTGAGTGTAAAAAGCTGGCCCAAAGGGAATACAAACAGAGACATGACAATGTTGCAAAAGTAGTTCATTGGA
>JAEMWC010000371.1:505000-522500 GCA_016490735.1 Pachyseris speciosa
GTCACTGTTCCTTAACAAAACCCACCATATTAAGCAAAGACAAAGAACATAACAAGTTGGCGTTAATGGGGGAGCACTGCCTTGCGTTAGGTTAGCCTGTGTGACTTCCGGCTATTGCGTGACAAACGAACCTCACTTATCTCCCCAACACTACGAGCTGAATGCAAAACAGCACGTGCTGGATCGGACAAGAGTATCGGTTAGCAAGGCGATATTCAAAGCAACGAGGTCAACAAGCTTGGGGGAACCGGCACTGATGCATGTGAGGCAATGCATCCCCCAAGCAAATAAAAACCACTAAGAAGCTAGGTGGGCGAGAAGCACCCTGAAACAGCAGCCATCCGAGGGGCAACAGACTCTAATGTAGATTGAGGAGTTCTAATATAAAGCTGGTAACAATCTGAGGACCAACGACCCAGAACTTTGATAAGCCAATCAGGCAAGCCCGCTGCAGCGGCCACAGATGCCGCTCCTATACGAAAGCTATGGCCCTTAAGGCTCCGATGGGGGAGACCTGCAGTCCTCAAACTATCCCTAAGGAGGTGCGACACCGTGCTATGGGTTAGGTAACGGCCTGATTGAAAGTAAAACAAGGGGCCCGGTTCAGGCTTTGCTAAGAGAAAGTACTCTTGCATGGCCGTAACTGCACAAAGGGTGGACGAGGTGCTAGCTATGGTAAGAGATTGCCCCTGCCGGAATATATCGGTTTTCGAAGATTTTAGTTGCACCGACATAACCTGCGGGCGTGCCAGGCTCGGGTGAAAACCTATGCAATCGGTAGTGAGATCGAAAAGTGGCCTAAACGTGCGTACCCCCGAGTAGGTGAATTCGCTACAACGTAGAAAGGCGAAAAAGGCTAAGTTAAAGGCGGCCCAAACCATGGAAAAATCCCGGGGACTCAACCATGACTGCAATACGGGACGGATGGCTAAGAGCACCTTAGGGGTAACTGGTTGGCGACGAATGCGCTGTTGGCCCTGGTAGCGGAGAATTCCGCGTAGTACCTTACGGAGGAGAAGCTTGCCCTTAAGGGGATCGTTGTACCCTGCAGTAATATGGAGGTTACGAACTGCTGCCAAATAAAGTTTAATAGTGCTGTGACGGACTGTTCGAGCTAGGTAAGAAGTGAAATACACCAAGGTACCCTCGGAGGCAGGTAGTACATCCCCGTCTGGGCCCTGGAGGCGATTCATCAGGCAAAATTCTAAAAAGCGTTTTTCCCCGCAGCTGTACGCTCAATTAGTGTTCTTGGCAAGACCCCAGTTAGCATAGTTGAGCACTTCGTCCCTCAAAGGGTCATTAGTGAAGGCGGGATGATACAGGGACTCTGGTCGGTGTCGGGAGCGAGGGCCCGGAAGCGCTGCATCTGAAAGCGGGAGAGTGCATCAGCTACCTCATTTGAAACCCCAGGGACATGACGGGCTCGCGCCAAAAAGTTATGCTGCATGGAAAGGAGGACAAGCTTTCTGACCAACTCCATAATGCGGGGGACCTTAGAGTGCCCAGAATTAATTATAGATACTACAGACTCGTTATCGCACCAGAACTGAAGGCGTTTCCCGGCGAGAAAAGGGTGCCATATGGAGCAGGTGACAACAATAGGAAAGAGTTCTTGCCATTCAATACTAATCCCCTGTTCCCGATTCAAACGCATGTGGGGAGGCCAGCGACCCTGAAACCACTTTCCCTGCAAATAGCCGCCAAACCCTATGGAGCCAGCGGCGTCGGTATACAGTTCTAGGTCTGCGGTTGGGGTGGGGGAAGACTCGAGAAAAAAGGAACGCCCATTCCAGTTTGCCAAAAACACCTTCCACATATCGAGGTCTTTAAAGAATTCTTTGTTTAGCCGTATGTGGTGAAAGCGACTGGGGACCCCCTGGTTAAATTGATAATCCGCTGGAGGAAGGTCCTACCGGGAACCACTACCTTACAAGCAAACTGGAGAGTTCCAATGAGCGATTGTAACTCCACCAGGCGGAGTGAACGGCGTGACTTGAAAGAGTTTAACAAAGCATGGATTCTGGAGAGTTTGTCCTGAGGTAACCGCGCCTCCATGCGTACGCTGTCTAGCACGATACCCATGAACTCAATTTCCTGGGAGGGGCCTATAGTCTTGGAGGATACTACGGGGGCCTTAAGAGACATAAATACGCGTAACAGGGTGCTAAAGCTAGTTAGACAAGCCAATTTAGACTCCTCAGCGATGAAGAAGTCGTCCAGGATGTGAATGACATGCTGGATGCGGTAGTTGTGTTTAACGATCCATTCAAGTGCATCGGACAGCTGGTTGAAGAGGAACGGGGCACTGCGAAGCCCAAAGGGTAAATACATATCCACATAATATTGAGATTCCCAATAAATGCCTAGTAAGCTCCAGTCGTCAGGGTGAATTGGAATTAGGCGAAAGGCCGATTTGAGATCAGTGTTAGCCATGAAGGCTCCCCTTCCCAGGGACTGAATGATATTAATAGCGTCGTCGACCCGTACATAGCTGAGAGAATAGGGGTCTTTGGGAATATGGTCATTGATGCTATTGCCCTGGGGGTAAGATAGGTGATATATAGTACGCCAGGCAGATGAGTGTTTTTTGGGGACAACGCCCACCGGGTGACACTGAAAGTTGGGCAGGGGCGGGGAGGGGTAGGGCCCAGCTACCCTTCCCGAGTTGATTTCTTTCTGCAGGTTTAAGGAAACTACGTCTGGGTGCTGTGCCGCTGAAATTAGGTTAGGGGAGACCCGGACTGAACGCGGCCCAGAATAGCCTATGCGAGCGCCCTCCTTAAGTGTAGTAAGCAAATTAAAAACAAAGTTTTGATCGGGATGATCTGCTAATTCTAATTTTAAGCGATAAATGTCAATAGGTGAGGATACAAATGGCTTCTGATGACGGCGTAGCTGTTGAACTTTACTTCTTGCCTCGTTCACTAGGCTTGGAGATCTGGCTGGCGTGGCTGGACTGTTGCTGGGGGCAGTTGGCGACGACGTGGGTGCTGGAATGGCAGCGGCGGCATACGTGCGGGTAGCTGCAGTTCCGGCGCCGGCAGCCGGTTGGCTTGTTGAAGTCGAAGCACACTGTCTGGGATTGACGCAGTTTCCCCTGAGTATTTTGTCCTCCAAATTACGGTCAACTGGTCTTGAGAGGCCCAGAGGAGAGGCCGTACCAGGAGTACGAGGTGTCTGGTTAGATGCAAGTGGGTTGAGGGCGCTTGTTGGAGTGGAGAATGCGTTTAAGGCGGTGTGGACAGAACGTGACACGATTTCTTCGATGGCGGAACGCTGAGCCGAACTGAATGAGGTGTTCTGTTGGCTGTCGGTATCCAGCTCGACATCGGACTCGATCATGTCCTCGATGGAAGACAGCGAGGCGTGGTCTGACAGGGCGCTGTCGTCTTGCTCCTGCTCGTGACTTGCGGCCGCGGCACTGTTTTGCCGGAGAGTCAAGGTTTCGGTGTCTCTGGTGTTACGCCGATCAAGGTTATTTTTTCTGCTTGACCGGCCGGGTCGGGCATTGACGAGCGACCGGCTTGACGTCCGTTTCTGTTGTTTGCTGTTCGCTGTGTTGCTGCGTGGTTCAGCAGAGTTACCCAGCAGGGCCCGCCTTAGACGATTTTGAAGCTGCCCTTTGGAGCCCATGATAGGAAGATTTAGAGCTCCAAGCCGAAGTTTTAAAACTTCGCTATTGAGCCCCGAAAGGTCTTCGCCTCTGATGGGGATTAGTTTCGTCTGGGACATACGGCGAGGGCGGTGAGCCATAAAAAAATTACGATAGTTTACAACAAGTACTAACTGCGCTGTACAACAGAACACTAAAGTGAACTCTGAACAGTTTGATTGAGCTTATATAGCTAGACTAACGTCTGCATAATAGCCAGTAGAAAGAGCTGTACTACCGAACGGCTTGGCATTACACGTGAAATAACATCGCCATGAATAGTGCTTTAATATTTTAGGCCAATGCAGTGAATCGTTATAAAATACTAAAGGTAACAAAGCTATACTGTTAAACCCTAATATACAATGAGTCTCAGAATTTAGCGACCTTTGGAGCTTGACTACACAATAGTTTTATTGAGAGCTGTGCCGCCATGAAAGACCTAAAGATACACACGTCACGTTCCATTAACTATATTTTACTGGCGTGACAGTAAAATGGCATCTAATAAAACACCGCTAATCGTAGAACCAAAGAATGCTAAAACTAGTAGGACGGACAGGAAAATAAACCATTAAATGAGAGCGGCCAATGGAACAAAAAACACTAATAGACCAAACTGACAATGCTCCTAGTAGTTAACTAAGTTAAATTGCATTTAACTAAATAATTATTAATTAATAAATGTTCTTTTGTAGTTCCACCATGAATTATTAATGAGTTTTGAATAATGTTTATTATTTAATTTTTATTAGGCTTTGTTTGGCTTTGTTTTTTGGGTCAAATTCTGGTACACAGAACAAGGAATTTGGCACTGCTTCACAGACATTACTAACTGGGGTTAGATTATGTCTGCGACACAGGCTATAACCCTAGCTGTCACCAACATCCTTGAGTAACCTCCCCCAGACTATCCCATGGTGACAAGTGAGGCACTTTCCAAACATGCCAATTGAGTGTTGATTCAATGTATCCTTGAATTTAGACTTGACACAGACATCTTGTTTGGCAACAACTGTGGGTTAAAGACTGTTCTTATGCTGACTGGAATCTCGTCACTTGAAGATGTGAAAAAATGCCAGAATTCTAGCGATCCCAATGACAGGAATTCCATTCCAGATTTTTATATGCCTGGTATAGCCACATTTAAGTTACCATTGCAATCTGTAAGTGACACAGCTAGTTAGCCGGCATTGATGTGCATTTGCCGTAAGAAGTCAGTCCAGAGCAGGAGCTCTTGGAAAGTTAGCCTCCTTTGCAGCCGTTGTTTGTGTTGGTCCTGTTCTCCCTCCCTACTAACGTCTGAACTGAACCGGACATTCCATTCCCATTGTGTCTGAATATCCAATCAGGAGAGAGAATAGAACCGACACAAACAACGGCCGCAAAGGAGGCTACAGGAACTTAGCCACCACAATTTAAAAGCCACGATGTAATTGGTCAGTTCCTGGAATGGAATGTTCGGCTCAGTTCAGCAGACGTTGGTAGAGAGGGAGAATAGGACCGACACAAACAACGGATGCAAAGGAGGCTATTGGAAAGTAGGACCTAAAAGAATTGTGATGTATGTTGTTTGGGTGTATAACAAAAGCCAATTAGTTTTGTCTTGCACTTTAATGGCAAAATAATATTTTTGTACAACATATTTTATTCAGTAAATTGTTAAAGGACACAAAGGGCAATATTCCTCATATTTGTTCTTTACCAGATACAGTAATCACTAAAATTAATATTATTGGCTTTCAATTTGCACAGTAACCATAGAGTAAACATAAGGTAGTAGGGTTTTGAACCAGTTAGGACTAGTTCTCAATGCTCAAAAGGACAATGGAGACCGTATGCCATTTACACACTATGCACTAGTATTCCTTATCATCAGAGTATTCATGTCATAAGACAGCAGAAACCATTTTCTTAGACAGAAAACTGAGAAAATAGAGATTCTGTAAGAAAAGGGGCAGCGTTCTAGGGCTTAGCACTGATCTACACTGATTAGGCCTAAGTGCTTATTTGGAAATCATTAGCTTTCATTGTGAAGGGCAACTCTATATAAATGTTAAAAAATACCTCCTCTAGCCAGCAGCTTTCCCGGGTTGGTTAAGTGGACATGGCTAGGAGAAGATGCTGCAAGCAGACAATGTGGGTCCAAGGTCCCCTCTATACAGTTATTTTTTCTAATCTTTCCTTCTCTTACTACTTTAAGTTTAAATTACGTTTTACTAAATGTGTGAAAGAAAAAAGGTCATTTTGAATGTTGTGAATGAGTGCTAATTTGGTTGCTGGTTTTGAAGTTATCGAAGGGTTTTATTTATAACGAGTGCACCTCTTACTGGCAACACAATAGAGGATTAAAACAAGAAAATACTTCAATGTATTTTTAATTACAAAATGTGTCTTACAAAAAATGAATTGAAATAAAAAAATGTTTTTATGTCTGATACGAAGACATAGTCATAGATATCTTTGAACCACATCTTTACAGTGGTTTCAATAAGCACCGACATCCGGCAAAAAGCGTCGGCTACTTCAATCAGAGACATCGGCTACTTTTTGCCTAAACTGAAGTAATTAAAGAACGATTCTTTATTTTTCCTTGAATACTGTTGCCTACTCTACTCCAACTCGCTGCCTACTTAAAATTTTATTGAAACCTGTCTTTATGTTATAGGATATACTCTAGAAGCAAACTGCTGCTTATCCACCCTATGCAAAATGGCTGCCTTTAAATTATTCTTTTGTTTGAGATCAAAATTCTAAAGAATTTGTTATCTTGAACGAGGTTAGTGAGGCTATTTTAAATACAAACAAAAGAATAATTTAAAAGCAGCCATTTTTGCATTGGGTCAATGACTGTGCTGTAGAAGAATTCTGTTGTAATGTGAGATCATGGGAAACCACATATAAAAAAATTCCTTTCAATAATGTTTTAGTTAACCTGAATGGTGTTCTGTGATCCACAACACTAACTATACGAAACTGAAAAAAATCTGGATCTGTTTGAAATGGTATAAAAAGGAGTAGTCTTAAGATTTAACCCCACTGCAAAAATAATCAAGAATAATATTTTCTACAACATGCAACTATTTTCAGTAAATAAAGATATTCTTTGTTACTATCTGTTTTAATAGAAAGCCTTTATTTAAACATATTTACCACTGTAACAGTAACTTTTCTAACATGTCCTTGTACTTAAATTTTGTGGCTGTTATGAGACAAAATTAAGTTCAAGTCTGAGAATTTACAGTCCCACATACAAAATATATATCTAAAATAATTATTATTATGAATTTTAAGCTTTATCAACTGAGGTGGTAAGGTGACTGGCCAACATACAAAGATTCAAAGCGATGTTACCATTTCTCAGAGCAAAGGGCAAACACTTTGACAAAGGGTAACATTGAGGATGGTTTTCACTAGCGAAAGAGTCGGAGTCGTAAGGGGAGTCATAAGCACAACTGAATGAATCAGAATGTTTCCATTTGCTTCCAACTCCGTCAGTTATGATCCAGTGAAAACTAGATTGTCAAGAGTCGGAAGCAGAAGTGCAAGAACCAACCAATTCCAATGCTTGTTCTCATACTCTCTGATTATGGTTTCCGACCAACAGTGCTTGCAACTCTGACAAGCTAGTTTTCACTAGATTGTAAGTGAAGGAGACATAATGGAATCAGTATTTTGCTTCTGTCTCTGTGGCTTTGATTTTCACCAGATCACAATGCTCCACGTTTTTAATTATAACTCCGACTCTGACTGCATAGCTAGTGAAACCAGCCTTAAATGCTCATCAGTTTACAGTGGCCCAGTTACATCTTCAACTCAGTTGATACTAAAGTAAATTTTTTTTAAAACTCCCTCACATAATGGACTTCTAATATTATAGAAAATAATTTCAAGTAACTAGTAAAATCAACTAACTAGTTAAGTTTACAATAAATAAATGAATATGATGAACCACGAACTTGTAAATAATATTTCTTTGCAATGACTATAATTTGCCACTGTTGATCACAAAATAAATGCTTATGACTTTACCCCAAGCTACTTGGAAATTCATGATGACAATATGGCAACCAATTTGTTATTCTTTTGTTTGCATGTTAATTAGCCCTCTTTGCCTTGTCAACGTGTACAAAGTATGAAAGAATTTTGAAGTGAAAATAAGGCAAAGAGAGCTAATTAATATTCATATGAAAAATGATAAATTAGCTGCCATTTTGGAATAACATGTATTGTTAGAGAAAAAGTGTGCACTTGTGTATGATATTCCAGACAGCATAAAATGTAGCGAGGACCTTTTTTCTTTTAAGTGTAATCTGAAAACTTAACTTTTTAAGCGTTATTTTAATGAGTAGTTGTCTGATTGTTATCCAGTTTTAACTTTTTAACTTTAATTGTAAAGCGCCCTAGAGCTTTTGGATAGGGCGCTATAAAAATTGTAATTATTATTATTATTTGTCCAAAATGACTGGTAACCAAACAACAAAGAAACTGGGGCAACATTTTGGGAATAAATTGGAGGTTGGATGAAACAAAAACACAAAAAGAAAAAGAGCTGGAATTCAACATACCAACAGACAATCTATGCCCCAAACCCCTAAATTATTATGACTTTTGTGCATCTTCTGTGCTTTCAAATTACTACACTGGTAACCCTTGGTTTTCCATAGTAACCTTATATGAGGCCCTGCCAGGGTAAATTCTGACATGGCCCAAAAAGTAGAGACAGCACATAAAATAAAATCCTGACGAGAGACATCATTCCCGGCAAAATTCTGACAGTGAGATCAAGGCCGAGAATTAGTGATTTAAACACCGACACGGAAAATTTAAAAATTCAGACAAGCGACATGGGAACCCCCTGGCAGGGCCTCTTATATCAAGTAATCTGATTTTAACACTGACTTTGGCTACAAAATCTTAAAGCGAGACTGTTCAGATGAAAGGTACTGAACAGGACTTGTGGTTCTAACTTTTGAGTCTGGATGAAATCTTTAAGCATTACCATTCAAGTGAAAGTTACTGAACATACAGTCCCATCTTGTGGTACAATACAATAAATGCTATACAAGGTGTCTCAAAACTAGGAGACAATTTGTCAAAATAAATGAGCTAACGATGGAAGAAGTCCTTTCTTAGACTTGTTGTATCTGTTGGTGGGGAATCGGCTGCTGCAAGCTGCTGCTGCTGCTGTCTACGTCTTCGACAACTGGCTTGTCCTAAGAGAACAAAAATCGGCAGAAGGCAAAGCCCACACACGCCAGCCATGACATATGCAACAGTGAGAAGTGCAGTGTCTGAGCTTTCTGTTTCTATATATTCACAGTCCACAGCATCTGAAAGACAAGGGTTTAAGATTGCTCTCAGTAATCAGTACCAAATATTTTGGACTGCAGCAAGTTACTTTTGATTAACAATGAACAACAGAAAATCATCTAAATAATTAGCAGCTTATTCTTCCATTTTTTAAATTTCCTTACCTCTGCTAAATGGTCCCCTAACTTCTGAACTGGGGTTAAGGCGCCCCTCGGCTGTTTTGAAAAACAAACAAAATAATTTGTTTATAAACAATTAATAAAAAGATCTGTAGTATCTTAGCTTGCAATATCATGACTGATTCTTCATTCAGTGTGACGTCACTTTTTTTTTACGAAGAACAGCAAATTTAAATTTAACTTTAGTCTGAAAGCTGAAACAATTGACGTCAATTCCTGTTTAAAAATAATGAAAATAAACCTCTATTAAAGTCTGGCTGGTTTACCTCCACATGTTGTTGCAGCAAAGCCTACTTGGACATTTTCTCTATCGAACACTACATAGAAGCCTTCCATAATCACAGCTCCTATGACTGTACCTGAAACAACATTAAACATTCATCAATTTGAAAAACAGAACAAATTAAATTAAGCTTTCCATGCTGTCAAGGTGCCTTTATCAAGCAAAGAAGAATTTAGTTGTCATGTGGAATACCTGTAAACTAGCTCTCAGGCTAAGTGTATATCCACGTTAAATAAAGCATGATGATGATGATAATGTGACCTATGATCAATGTCACATCACAAAATGTCCCAGTACAGGTCTGGAAGTTTGAATATCTAAATTCTTCCTCTGTTGATAGAGGCGCCATGACTGTGTCAAAAGCTCAAAAGCTTACATAGACCTCATAATCTTTATGATGAATAATACTGTACCGGTATTCTTGCGAAGCCAAATTATGATCTTTGGTCAATGTGCTGGTTGTACTCTAGAATTCTATAGTTGTACTTTAGGTAATGTTTAATACAAGCACAGTAGTGTTTTATCAAGTGTAAACCATTAGGCACAAGCGAGTGTTTTAGGACTTGATAAAACATGAATTATGAATTTATTGATAGAATGGCTTTAAAAGCTTTCCTTTACATCTATCCATTCATACACTAACATTTAGATTTTGGGTGATTTTGCCCTAGAAAATCAGACATAAAATTTAGCTATATCAGATATCCATATCAGATATACAGGTGTAACAACACTCATTAAACATTTACCATAATTTCTTTTGTGTTTCTTTCATAAATTATTAATGAGTTTTTGAAATATTGTTTCTCAAATGAGCAGCTTTACAGTCCGTACCTTTATCAGCTTTAGTGATTGCAAACTTGTAACAGTGTTGTCCAGGAAGTGGACCATGTTCTATTGTTTCTCTTAAATAAAGCTGCAAAGACGAAACTTTCATTATTATTAAAGTCATGTACCATTAGATTAGGTTAACCTGGTTATGGTAGGGGTACTAAACTACACACCCAGCAACATATCCCTTCTAGCAGCACCCCCCCTCCCCCCAACCTAGAAAAAATGCTGGTCCACTGCAGGGCTACCTCAGCATGTTGTCAAGTTACAGCCATAGTGCTGTGTCTGCTAGTAATCAGATATCTTTTATATGTATGGGTGGAGAAACACAATGTGCAGTAAACTATCTTGTATAACTCAAGGTTAGTGTCACTGCAACAAGGCATGATGCAAAGACTAGCACTGAATCACCAATATTCTTATCTTCCAATAAAGCATCACATCTTTGGCTAGTTTCCATTTATTATATTTAACTTAGATGAAGATTATTTTTAGAGAATATTCAAGTAAGCATATGTTAACATATTTGTTACACTCCGTACCTGTGGAGGTATTTTCAACCTAAACTCCTTGGAATTACTAATAGCAGAGAGAAGTGATATAGACATGTCTGGGAATTCCTCCCACGGTGTCTTGTCATAGTTCCAACACATCATTTGTCGGCCTATCCAAAAATCATCTGGTACACCCAGCTAGAAAAAATGAACAAACTTAAATTCAAGTCATATTCTTTGTGACAAAATTAACTTTCATTTCCCTCAATGTTGTAAGTACATTAGTCACAAAATGTATGACTGTGATTACGTTTAGAAAAGCCAGCTGCACATAGAATTTAGCCAATCAAAAAAAAGAAAGTACTATTCTCTTAATTTCATCACTCACAGGTATATTATGGACCAACAAAATGACCAGCTCCCAGTTGGCTTGTTAGCTCAGTTGGTAGTGCACTGCACCAGTATCACAGAGGTTGTGTGTTCGACTCCCATACAAGCCTGATTTTTTTTCACTCTTTATTTTCACTGCTGCTTAAGTAGTGGTCACAACTGCGATGATCGTTCACATATAATAAAAGAAAGTCTCATGATTGGCATGTCTATTAGTTCTCAGTAACTGGCTTTCTTTACTGTAGTTTCCTGCTGTCACAGCTGACACCAGCTGCTTGAAGCCTGATACGGACTAATCTTGGATTAACTGTGTAGTTGACCTGGATTAGCACTAATCATGCTTTGAACAAATCAGCTCTTGTTGCCAGCTTATAGATCTACTGATAACCCTGAAAATAGTGGAAAACAAAAAGGTCATGATCATTTCCCTACCTTGTCAAATTTCTTGAGTCGATCAAGAATTCCATCAAACACTTCTTCTGACACTCTGAGGTTTGTAGTGCCACTGTCTACTATTGTCTTGTCATAATTATACTGAACAAAAATTGAAAATATTAAAACTAGCACTTTCTGCTATGTTACTGTATGTAGGAATTGTAAGTATACATTCACTAGAGAAAAAGTATCATCTAAAACATGTATATAATTTCCTTAATTATAATTAGTAGCTAATAAGCCATACATGGTAGTCCCTCAATTTATACTTTCTGTTTTGCATGCAATCTGGAAAAATACCGTTCAGCACAACAACAAATAAACAATAATCAATAGAACAATAAATTGTATTTTTACTGACCTTTTTACAGTCTAAATTCAAACTTTCTCCGCCCACTGCAATATCAGTTATGACGACTTCATAATACCATTTCTTTACCACCGGAGTGTAGAGAAGGTCACCTTCATATAACTCATCATCAACTTCACCAAAAACCTAGAAGATAATATAACATTCCATTGTCAGCAAACACAGCAACACACTGGATTTTTTGCACACTATCTAAAAGAGATATTTAAATACTTCATGGTCACTCATACATCACCTGATTGATAATGCAGAATCACCAGCACATTATTGGCTGATGTATAACATGCCAGATGTTATCTATCAATGTTTCAGATAAGAGAGAGGTGTAAGGTAAAAAACCCAAGAAAGCTGCCAGGATTTCTGAATCAACACACTGAGCAATGATGTTAAGAAGATTTAGAAAGTTGCAGGCCTGTTGACCACTTAAAATCATCCCTGACCCTCTTTGACAGTTACATCTACAACACTGTGACAGATTGATCGTGATTGATGATTAATCACTGGTTCCAGTAATGCAATGTCAATGATCCTTTATATGTCATTTTGCCCCATGTTATTGACATATGCCCTTTCAATGTTAACTATATATGGTGATGCTTCTGTTGGGGTGGAACTAAGACTTACAGAAAGGGAGTTTCAAATAAACACTGTCAAAGGCAGCGGCATCTAGGGGGGTCCGAGGGCATGTTCCCCAGGGAAATTTTGAAATGTTAGGCCTCGGAAATATGATTTCCAGCATTCTGAGAGGCAAACCAAAATGTTTTAATTGCTGTGAATTCAAGTCAGCTATGGGATTGAAACAGATAAGTTAAGACATTGAAGTACAAATTTTGTTTTTGTAGTGCTAAATTTGACTAATTTTGCCAGAATTACTCATTTTTTGACAACTGGGGGACTGCACCTCCCCCCTCATTGCCCCATAATTATGCTTACAGTGTATGGTTAACAGACAGAATCCCTGTGCTCTTCATCAATCTTACCATAGTTCCAGCTACAGCTGGTTCAGATGAGAAATCAATTTCACTACTCCCACATAGCTGCATGGAAAAAGAGTCCTTGATGACGCCATCATTGACAAACTGGTCAAAGACTGGAAGAACACTTGAATCAGGCTGGTGAAGATACAAAGAAGTTGTCACAAAAAAAATTGGTCATGAAAAGACGTCTGTATAGCAATCACTTCATCCTGCCCTATAACAGTACTTATTTTCTATAAATGCAGTTTTGTTCCCTGCACTATTGTTAATAATATTGGACTGCTCTGCCACAACAAGCTGTAGACATTGTCAGGGACAGTCAGTTCCGTCAGGCATTAACATCAATAATATAGACTGCTGTCCGGTGCACATGTGGTGCATGTATATTGTTATTTAATGAAGTGGCATCTGTAATAAAAGTGAAGTGAAGATAAGAGAAATACCTAGGTCCTCGTAAAGAGGGCTCACAGACATTTGTACATTAAGCCTTTGTTACCAGAACAGACTCAAATGGTCAACACTCAAAATGCCACTCTTCTATCTCTTGATGTAGGCCAATTCATCTCATCAAATCAACTCAACAGTTGGTATTACCAACCATTTGTTTTCACTTCCTCACTGACACATCACCACAGTTTCATCAGAAACTAACATATCCCTAAGTCAACTAAACCAATAATTACGTTGTTTTCTTACCTTAGATAGTCTTGCATATCCGAGCCCAAGGATTCCTTCCCACATAGAACCATTGATGTAAAAATTCTCTGAAGACAAAATGGCCGCCACATTCACACGGACAGTGGCATTTGGACCCTCCACAAACCGCAGAATGTCAGACCCTAACTCTCCTTCCCAGTTTCCCTGTGTGTATGGCACTGCCACAGGTCTGTTAAGATCTCTATATGAAGTTGACCTACAGAAGAATTATGCAAACAATACCACAGTTATGCAAATGTCATCGGCTTCTCCATGGGGGTCGACCCCCAAGCCAAACAAAGAGAGATGTGGGGGAATACTAGGAGACGGATGGGATTCTTTGTCCGATCAAAGATTTGGGGGTGGGGAAATTCACAAGTTTGTAAAGGATGTAAGGGGGATTTTCCCAGGGGACTTTGTCATGCAAGATTCCCCCATCCCTGGGGAAATTCTTCAAGTTTGCTTGACTGATTTTACAATCCCCCTGGGGGTTGACCCCACAGGGAAGTTGATGACATGTGCATTAGAAACTAAACCTAACTATAGCTGCACCTTGGTGTTAAGAAAGGATACACAGAAGGGTTTTTCTTCCTTGTACAGTCAAACCTCCAATAAGCAGTCACCCTTGTGGTGAGCAAAGGTGTTCGCTTACAGGCTTACATGTTAAAAATTCAGTAGAGAAATAATTGGTGGGATCATGCTTTGTTGGTGACTGGCTAACCGCCGACCGGTTAGCAACCGCCGACCGGTTAGCTCAGTGGTAGAGCACCGGACTACCGTGTGGGAGGTTGCGGGTTCAAACCCCAGCCGGACCAACACTCAGGGTCTTTAAATAATTGAGGAGAAAGCGCTGCCTTTGTAATGATATCTGCAAATGGTTAGACTTTCTAGTCGTCTCGGATAAGGACGATAAACCATAGGCCCCGTCTCACAACTCTTCACAATTGATTCTGTGGGACGTTAAAGAACCCACACACTGTTCGAAAAGAGTAGGGGACGTAGTCCCTGGTGTGGTGGTCTGTCTCTACTAGAATGTGGTTACGGGGAGGGATTTGCAGTTACAGGCCTACAGTAATTGGTGCACGCTGTTGTAGTGTCCCTGCCAGGTCTCTGGCGAAGCTAATAAAATAAAATTTAAAAAAAATTAAAAAAAATAAAACAAGAGGCTCCACAAGCAGAGGTTCAAATGTGTAAGAAAGGGGTGCAGATTTGCTTTATTCACAGCCAATTCAGGCCCCATCCACCCCTTAGCTTGTCCATGCCAGCAGAATAACTATTTCTGTCTTTTTTGCTTTGCTGCATTGTCACAAATACCTTTAAGTTCTACTTACTTGTCTGTGTGATAGTAGAAAGGTAGGTAAGGATGCGGTGAGGCTGCCACTGCAAAGTTACTACTTCCAGTGTCAACAAGGACATTAATCTGTTGGATTTGAAGATTGAAAACCAATTAATTAATTAATTTATTTATTTATAAGCATTTAGGAAATATATCCATGGAGGAACAACAAGAGGGCACAAAGTCCCTTACAAAGGTCGACCTCCAGTGGTCAGAGTGAAACAATAGAAATACGTGTGTGACAATGGATATATGAAAATCAAAGATAATACATGTATTAGCACCCCCGGTACTCCCTATAATGGCCTATACAGGAGGCTCTGACCGAAAGGGGACCTTTTTCATGCTTCAGGTATATGGAAGGGAAGGGATTTCATGAGTCGAAGTATATGAAAGGGTAGGGAAATCTGTCATTTAGGTATTTTAAAGGGCCTTTCATTAAAATATTCAAACACATATCTTATGACTGCACTGTTTTAATTTATTGAACACTACGTGAAAATGAGAAGAAGACTTACTGTTTTAGGTATACGAAAGGGGTACTATTTGTCAATGGAAGGTATACGAAAGGGGTACCTTATCTGTCAAAAATGGTATATAAAGGGTAAGGGGTCGGACCTTGGGGTGGAGCCTCCCATATGAAAATTTTTTAGTTATAATAAAAATTACATAACAAACAAATTAAAAGGGTTGACAAATTAGCACGAACAGACAGAGAAAGGGTTTAAGTGACGACATTTAGGGCAAATTATACACTGTATTCCAAGTCCTGACATTACCCAAATCAAAAGGGTTGTGAAGACGAGAGAAGAGAAAATTAAAAAAAAATCTTGTGATATACCTGCAGTATTCAGTTCAGGCAACCTCTGAAATGGCTTGAAATTTTGCCAAAATTAAAAATAGGACCTTCCATCCTACACAACATGTGTAGGGCTTGTTTACTTAAATGTGGTATAAGGAAATAAGCCCTTCAAGATCTGGGTTCTTCAAAGATTCAGACAGACAGTTCTAAAAAGAGTGCTGAAAAATTCAATTAAGATCTAAGCCTACTGACAACACAAGCAAATTAAACATTGTTTCTTCTATGTGTTTACTCTATGGCAACACTGCGGAACAGACTTTTCAAAGGCAAAATTTGCATTTGCGAGTCAAGAATATTTTTTCATGATTCAAATACATTTTCTTATTTCTGGTGTAAGCATAATCTTCTCCTGATATATATTTCTTGTGTGGTTCTACAAGGGGAAACAATTTAATTTATGCCTTGTTAATAAAAGTTTTCCAGTAGTACTAACTAAAAAAAGCATTATAAATCAGACGAAGAAAATTATTTGACTAAAAGTACTTGAGGGGATTTTTTATATTTTATTTTAGTCTAACTAGTCGAAGCATGAAAAATGGCTTTCTACTGGCCATGAAATGGCTTGGCTTACCACAAGCCCACAAGAATGTGTTTATTCGTTCGTGCTTTTATTCCGAAAGAAGTATCAATCAGTGTTATATTTTTAGCTTGTCATGCACGCAGGTGTGTTTCATAATACAAAGATGATTATGAATTTCGAGGACTTGCCAATAACTACGACGTTTCAGTTTTAGTAAAATTTGAGCTGCTAATTACGTGAAATGGATCGTGTAAACATATAACCGGCCATCAACAGAACACTGGGTTATAAATCCACCTGGTCTGACCAAGTTTTA
Source organism: Pachyseris speciosa (assembly GCA_016490735.1). NCBI lineage: Eukaryota > Metazoa > Cnidaria > Anthozoa > Scleractinia > Pachyseridae > Pachyseris > Pachyseris speciosa. The sequence goes on from JAEMWC010000371.1 coordinate 521,655, forward strand.
CCCAAAACAAAATGATTTGACTTCTCTCAGAATGATTCCAGAGGCTAGCAACATCAACGCTCTTCTTTCGTGGTACACGGACAATTTTCTTTTCGCGAAAAAGCGAGTAAATCATGTCAACAAAACGGAGAACAATGGGTTCTTTTGAAATGTATTAATTAACAAACGTTTGGATCACTCTAGGTAGCATTTTCGCATACCAGACTCACTTGTACGGAAATCAAACTCTTCCGTTTTTTAGCTACATTACAAGTAAAGTACTAATCGAATGAAACACGAATAAAACGACGTTTGGAATGTTATATCACTCGAAAAGCCTGTCTGTGTCAACAACTTCCGTCAAAAAGCAATATTGGTACCGAAGTCATATTACTTCGGTATAAACTTGGTATCATGGATCAACTTTTCAAGTGGTTAAACAAACGCATATTGAGAAACGAACTCACAGAGAAGCGGTAAAGAGGAAAAAGAGATCACATGGTGATTGCTAGAGCAGAACCGCAGACCAATTTCGTCTGCAAAAAGCAACAGAGAAGGTAAAACGACCTTAAGAAATCAGCGTCACTTACTCGTTGCGTAGGGGTTCCAAGATCGGTGGCGATGTAATAACCTTGTCCAGGCCGACCTTTTAAGTTTTCAGTAGGATTTCCTCGGCTATCTCGCAGATCCCTTTTCGTGCGAAGAAGAGGAACGCTATAACTCCCTTTCTTTGCGGTCAAACTTACATCGAAGAACAAAATGAGCACAAGAATAAATGCGGGGCATGATTGCGGGTACACTTGACGCATTGCGAACCCCGTGAAATTCTCCCTCAAATCCTTTGTTTTTCGCCTCTAACAAACAAAA
>JAEMWC010000371.1:530000-622500 GCA_016490735.1 Pachyseris speciosa
CATGTCATACCTAGCCTATTATAGGTTATGTTAGACATATTTGTTTTAATACCTCTTACTGAGTTCGAGGTCCATACTGTAAGTTACGGACCAAGTTTTTCCCCGTTGATGTATGGCCCAAGCGTGAAGCACGAGGGCCATAAATTAATGGGAAAAAATGAGGATCCATAACTTACAGTATGGACCATGAAAATGAGGTTAGTAAGATATGTATTATATCTCTGAGGTTAATCCGGCGTGTGGGAAAGAAAACTAGTTGAAGTGAAACGGGCTGTACTGTAGAATATGGCCCATTTAACCAACTGCCTCACTTAAGTGGAAGGTGGGTGCCTGGGATACCCAGGGGATTCCACTGTGGCCAGCCAGCCCCTAGATAGAATACTGCCCCCATGGCTGGCAAATCCCCGCAACCCAGCCATGAGCCCCCATTCCAGGCACCCGTCACACTGATGAAACAGCAGAAGGAAGAAAAAATAAAGAAGGGATGGGAGGGGGGGGGGGAAGATGCTAAATGAACTGCTCCACACAAATGCTCGACGAAGAACTCTCAGATCGTAGTGGTGTACAAAGCTACCACATACCATGTGAGCCTGCACTTAAGGGATTGTCAGCTGGATTCCCGCTGAGCTCGCAGGCCGGTTGACCGCAAAGCTTGAGGACCGCTTGACTGCTTAACTTGTGGACCGCTTGACCGCTTAACTTGTGGACCACTTAACCGCTAAGCTTGTGGACCGCTTGACCACTAAGCTTGTGAACCGCTTGACCGCTAAGCTTGTGGACCGCTTGACCACTAAGCTTGTGGTGGTTAACTTACCGTAGTTAAATTACATTTAACCAAATTTAACCAACTGCCTCGCTTAAGTGGAAGGTGGGTGCCTGGGATACCCAGGGGCTTCCACTGTGGCCAGCCAGCCCCTAGATAGAATACTGCCCCCATGGCTGGCAAATCCCAGCAACCCAGCCGTGAGCCCCCATTCTAAGCCGAAGGGACTCTCCGAGCTGATGCAAGCCAGATCGGCGAGGGGAAGAGGGGCTCAGGGCTGGGGGAAGCCCAGGCCCCAAACCACCAAAGTCCCAACGCACCCTGTCAAGTGAGAAGGTTTGCTACCCCCACGATAGTACTGACGAGAGTGTGAATGTAAAGCTGATAACTATCGCTGGACCATCTGCCAAGCGTCTTGAGGAGGTGATCAGTTAAGCCACGAGAGGCTGCTGAAGTAGCTGTGCCAATGCGGAAGCTATGGCCAGTGTAGCAACCTGGGACTCCAGCAGTGGAGAGGATAGATTGAATCCTGGATGTCAGCCATGGGCAATGTAGGGGGGTGCCATCAGAGAGAAGGAAGAGTGGACCAGGAGTTGAGCCACGGATGTGTAGATACTGGGTAAGGGCGCGTACAGGGCACAGATCACGTTTCCCAGCACCAATGTAGCTATAGCAACCTTTGCGAAAGGGGTCCATCTTAGAGCACTTAATATGAATCCTGAAGCTGCCTGGATTGACTAGGGATTGAAGGGGAAGTTGGCAGTGAACTCACCAGCGCGTAAGAAACCAAAAAACCCGAGACAGCAGGCAGCCCAAAGTATTGTATGGTTGTAGTCAGAGAAGTTCAAGGACTGGAAGATAATGTGCATCAGCTTGATGGTGATGGGTTGGTGCTTGACGCCTATTTGAGCCTTGGTGGCATTTGATACCCCGCAACACACGCTGTAACCGAAGGCAACCAACCAGCGGAGAAGGCAGACCCTCCTCGATGTGAAGCGACCGGAGTGCTGAAAGGTAAACCTTAATGGACGAATGGTGGAGAGTATCAGCAAGATGACAGCAGAAACGGATGAGCACATCTTCACTCTCTGGAAAAGCTGATCCCGAAGGAGATAGGCTATTGTCCTGATCACAGAAGTCCAAGAAGCTCATTGGGCAGAAGCATAAACTTTCCTGGTAAAAGGGGCAAGACCCTGAGTCAAGTAGAAGTGGCATTTATCTGACAACAAAGTTCCAAGTCCGAGAGGAGCTGCTGTGGAATCTGGGTCGGAATGGAGTCTGCATGAGGGGCTAGCTGGCAAAAATGCTGAAACTGAAAACGAGACTGGGAGTCAGCGATTGAGTTAGACTTCCCTCTAAACTGAGGAGGCAGTGAAAGAGAAGGAGTGATGAGCTGCCAACAGGGACAGATAGCGAACCAAGGACATGATGGTAGGGGCTCTTGAAGTGCCAGACCGCAGAATATCCACCACTGAGCGGTTATCTGATAGGAAGTTGACCTGTTTGGAGGCCCATAGGGGACCCCAGAGGTACGCTGCCACAATGATAAGGAAAAGTTCCTTGTACTCTACGGACTCAGAGACCTGTGTTGGGAGCCATGCACCTAAAAACCAGTGACCCTGGAAGACTGCTCCGTAACCAAGAGCCCCAGAAGCATCCGAAGAAACCTTGAAGTCAGGGAGTGGAGCCCACTGGGGGTACAGAAGGAAGTTGCAACCATTCCAAGACTGGAAAAACTCTCGCCACCAGGCTAGGTCAAGGAAGAACTCCTGATTGAGACGAATCAGGTGGTCATCTCGTCGAAAGGCGCACAGTAGGTTGATCATACGGCGCAAGAAGGAGTGACCTTGGGGTACGACTTTGCAGACATGCTGAAGGTGACCTATTAGGGACTCCAGTTCCTTGCATCTACACCAACGCTTCTGTGACCTGACCTCCAACAAGGCAGTTATCCTATCCAATTTGTCCTGGGGAGGGCGCGCCTGCAGATTAATCCTGCAGCAGGATGGTTAGGCACGTTGACGGCCCTTCTAGCTTGTCTGGATGGATGGGGATGCCAAGCTTGGTAAAACAGTCAATAGACCTGTCCAGATTTTGTTGACAGACAGAGGAACTAGGAGGGCCAAGAGTGTGGAAGTCATCAAGGTAATGCATTAGGAAGGTGACATCGTAGTTTTGCTTGGCCACCCACTCTACTAAATCGCCTATACATGTGAAGATATATGGAGCTGACCTGTCACTGAAAGGCAGGACTATATCGACATAAAAGGCACCCTGCCATTTCATACCCAGCAACTGGCGATCATTTGTATGGACTGGCACAATACAGTATGCATTTTGCACGTCGAATTTCGCCATGAGGGAACCCCACCCCAGCTGCATTATGCCTGCAATAATGTCGTCTACCTTCATGTACTGCAGAGAATAATCCTCGCCCAGAAAAAAAAAGAAAAAACTCCTTGCTGTCTGAATAATGAGTAACTTGTATTGGTTTAAATCTTTCCAGCGAGAGGGGAAGGTGTGGCAAAGAATCATGGGAAAGATTGTGAAGGCTTCAATCCAGGTGATGATGTCTGCTATTTCGATGACCCGTTTCTTGGACCCTGACACCACCAGTTTCCCCTCCAAAAACGCTTGGGGTTTGATTTCTTGGGCTCGAATATTGTCTGGAAGAAGGTCAGCCAGGTCAACAAAAAGCCCTGCTGTAATTTTAGAAACAAGCTTATATGGGACTGGAGCATAGCCAGGACCAACCACAAATGCTTTGTTGAGGCTTGGAAAAGTGGAGGACTCAAATCCGGTCGCACCACCACAAGACCCCCCAATCCCTACAGGCAAGTTGGCGGAGGACGTGGCAGGAAGAGTAGAGACAACCGGAGGACCGCCAAATGAGCTATAAGTTGAAATAAATGAAAGCACAACAAGCGTACCTGGGAGGTAGAGCAGGGAGTACTGGAGCTCTAGTATGCCGGAGACTGCATAGAATTAGAAGCCGAGGAGAGAGGACTAGATGTCATGGCCATGTTTGTGTTCCCGCCACTTGAATCCTGAAGGGAAGATAGCAACGGAGGTAGCGATTCCACGAGAGCTCTTGAAATAGCCTGAGCTAAAGAATTGTTGTCCGGCAGAGAAACAGGTTGACTTGGTGGTGAAGCTGGAGTGTTAACTGGAGGAGCTGGTGTAGAACTGCTACCAGAACGCGAAGACATGGTAACCAGAGAAGACACCATGGACAAGCTGTTGTTTGTGGTTCGCATCCAGAATGAATGTGACGACACGCACGCCTTGAAAAAATTGGAAGAAAAAGGATACAAGAAAAAACACGCTGTAGGACTGCGGCTCCCAAACACACTAAAAAAGGATGGGAAGACGCTAAATGAACCGCTCCACAGACCACTGCACAAACGCTCGACGAAGAACTCACAGATCGTAGCGGTGTACAAAGCTACCACGTACCATGTGAGCCTGCACTTAAGGGATTGTCCGCTGGATTCCTGCTGAGCTCGCGGGCCGCTTGACCGCTAAGCTTGAGGACCGCTTGACCGCTTAACTTGTGGACTGCTAAACTTGAGAAGTGCTTAACCGCTAAGCTTGTGAACCGCTTGACCACTAAGCTTGTGAACCGCTTAACCGCTAAGCTTGTGGACCGCTTGAATGCTAAGCTTGTGTACCGCTAGACCACTAAGCTTATGAACCGCTTGACTGCTAAGCTTGTGGACCGCTTCACCACTAAGCTTGTGGTGGTTAACTTAGTTAAATTACATTTAACCAAATAAAATTGACCAATCACAGCGTGCTTACTAAGTGAAAGATATAGTAAAATAGTGTGATGCCTACATGATTGTTAACATTGCCAATTTTACTGACTGTGTACAGGGAGATGCAGTTAGAGGATGGGAGATTTCTGATGGCTGCTGAGAGATATGATGCTCTTTTAAAGGTATGTGTCGTTAGAGTGCCTGTTTTTTTTATTTTACATACATACATACATACATACATAACTTTATTCAATTCAGATTATAGAGTAGCAAAGAAAAATGCTAGTATCTCCGAATGTACTCTAAAATAACAAATTACACAGTAACTATGATATTAAATTACAATAACTTGGATAATATAATATTACGATATATAAATAACAAAAGTATGTACAACAAGATGAGGCATAATAAACCTCTTTAACCTCTGGAATTCTGAGAAAACATATTCTTTTGGTAGCCATTAGGCCTTTGAGAAGCTGTCCACACAAGAAAAATAACTAGTTTCAACTCATAAGCAAAGGAGAGTCTTCCATTTTGTTTGCTCATATTCATTTTCAACCTCTGCCTATCCTCACTGCAGTTGCTGTCCCAATATTGACATCTCTAACTTATGAAAAGAGCTCATGGTTACTGTAGTGTGTACAAGCTGAAAACTGGGATCATCATCATCATCATCATCATTCCTTTCGTGCCAAGTGGTGCATAGGGACTCTTAAGAGGTTTCTGTGACCATCAGAGTCTCTTGTGGACAGGTGTTCAGCCCACTGTCCAGCCTCCACCCAAGCCTGAGATGTGTGTGAGGTCAGACCATATCATCACTGGGAACTATGTTCCCTACTCTTTTCAATCAGTGTGTGGGTTCTTGTATGTCTCCTTCCTTTGTTACGTGTGCACATGAAGGAGACATGGCCAATGGCTTAATGTTACTGCCCAGTGACGTGATCATTTGAGCTGAAGCAGATGCTGAGCACACAGCTAGAATGATCTTCCCAATTCTTTTAAGACCCTGGTTTGTGCTGTGGTCTGGGGTTTAAACCTGCTACCTCCTACTCAGCAGTCCAGTACAACCAGCTGAAGAAGTTTAGTGGGAGGGGTCATAAAACATGAGCAGACGTAATTGCAACTTTAGATTCCTCAGCATGATTTCTTAGTGATTTGTCGATTAAATGATTGCTGTTTAAAGTTCCTGTTTCTTGTCTCCTTGGAGGTGGCATGATATTGTTATGTGAAATGCAATGTTGATTGCTCAGTTTCTTTCCAGGAACATTCAGAAGAAGAGTTGAAAGCTTGGAAGCTTGTGCGAGTGAGTGAAGACTTTAGAGTCATTGCTCTCGGTCTTCCTGTGCCTCGTTACCATGGAAACCCATTGGATCCACCTTTAAGGTCAAGATTTCAAGCAAGAGATATCCATTTGTTACCTTTCAAGGTTAGTGTAGAAATATGTTGTGGTTAATGACAGGGTTTGCATTTCATCTAAAAAGCTGACAATAATATTGTAACAACATGACTCACATGCAGGCCTCATCATGAAAAGTTTTGCTTGTACCCTGCACCTCCAGCCATTAGCTTCAACTTATCTAGCTGGTTTTATCAGGGTTTTATTTTATTTTCCAGGATCAGCTTGCTCTTCTTCAATCTGCCTGTCCCCAGTTACCACAAGAAAGGTAAGTAGACTATAAAATGATTATACCATCACTATTAAACCCTATCCCCCTTTGATGTTACTTTCTACAGTTGTTGCAACCATGGCTGTCAACAAATTTGAAAGTAGAAGGCTTGTAATTAAAAGCAGACGGCCATGGAAGTAAGTGCCAAAGGCATGACACTTCCTAAGACTAAGGGTCTAGGGGGGTCTGGGTGCATGCCCCTCCAGAAAATTGTAAAATTTTGAGTCTCGAAAATACCATTTCCAGCATTTTTAGGAGTATTTCCCTAACAGAAAGACACTAACATATGAGGGTAGAAAACTTGATTATTTTAGTTTAAGATAAGAACGTTAGTTTGCTAAAAGTTGCCCACATATAATAAAAGTGATTCATATGATTGAAAAAGAGTACACATAAATAATGATTAAATTCAACCACAGTAAAAAATGTTCTTATTAGCACAGATGCCACGTTGTTTCATTAGCTTAAGAGCAAGACTGGGAACTATTCAGTTAAAAGTTCCAGGCATTCCACACCATTCGCATGAATGATCAAGTGTGAGCAGATCCGGTTGTGTTTTCTCTTGTCTAATCCTATTGGATTTGATTTGAGATTTGAGAAGAGTTCCAGCCATCAGTTCCTCTCAAAACAGGGAGAAGAATATTTTAAAAGTGTGATCAGCAGTTTTGGCTGGCTACTGGTCCTAATTGACAGCCCTTTGCAACCACATCTCCTAAGCTTATGTTATGCATGATGGTCTCATTTTTAAAATTTGTTCCAGGTTAGCACAGCTGGCTTCATTTGCACACACATTGCAATCAACAGAGCTGGCCTCTGTTGGGCTTCCAGATTTTCCAATTCACAATCTCGTAAATATTGTAAGAATTATGGTGAGTTCATTCCTAGTAGGTAATGTCTCAGCTGTAAGGCTGTACACCAGCCCTTTAATTTCAAATGTCTTGCAATCGCCAGAGCTCTGCCCAGTTAATTGATGGGCTGTCTGCCTTGAGCTTTACCACTATTATGAATTCTGTCTTTGATTGCAATCATTTCACTTTGCTTTACTGACTTGTTTTTGTTTTCATTTTTGTTTTCTCTTTCAGGACATAAATCCAAAGCATTCATTAGAAGAACTTGTTCACAGACTGTATCCCTATGACCTCATTCTTGGAGATGAAGGGCAAAAGGTTATACAGGATGCACTCAAGGTAAAGATAAAATAATGAGGGTGAGGGTAATGGTAATAGTGATGGTGACTGGTGATGTTGACTGACTAGGACAAGGGCTAGGGCGAGGTCGAGGGTTGGGGGTGATGATGACTGGTGAGGGTTGATGGTGACTAGTGACTGGTGATAACAATGGTGATAACAATAGCAAGGGCGAGTGCGAGGGTGATGTGACTGGTGATGGTGATGGTGATGGCAATGGTGAGGGTGAGGGTGATGGGGAGGATGACTGGTGATGGTTATGTTGGTGGTGGCACCTGGTGGTGATGGTGATGATGATGAGGTCTTCTTCTAATGGCAAACTGCTTTGCAGCATATTTTCCTTCTAACCATCTACAATTGATGTCAAGGAACCCCAAAGGAAATCTTAGAAGTACTGTGGACAAGCCTGTGAAGTTCAACGTATGGGGTGGGGAATTATTGGTCCTGTTGTTACACAATGCAGAAACCAAAGCTGAACTACAGTGGTCCTAATGACCTATATGCATGACTCATTCAATTGTTTTGACCTAACACTTTTGTGCCACATGGACAGCTCAATTTCATTTTGGTTTGAATGTACTACCCATACAAATATCTTTTAAAGTGCTACTACAATTAGAAAATCACTTGACTGTCTTTTTTCTTCAAATTTCAAAAGTGTGTTTGCTTAAAATCCAATTTGCGAAATTTCAAGCTTTAATTTCAAGCAAAAGACTGTTTACTTTGAGTACAACTTTTTAAGTTAACGATCCACCATTACTCATGTTCAAGACTGACCGATTAGGCTTCGGAGAGCTGGATCCAGGATAAAATGACATCATTTACTCACTGGTTTAAAATAGCAGTGTGTGAATGCAGCTTATTAAGTATGCAAAACACAAGTTTGAGAGTCTGAAAGCTCAAAATTCCCATGCAGCATACTAAATCAGTGCGGGTTTACACACACTGCATTCTTACTCTTGTGAGCTTTCTACGTCATTTTGTCCTCGATCCAGTTCTCTCAAGATTTTGAAGTTAGTAATGGCGGATCACTAAATAGAAATAGCTCAGTCAAAATAAAAAACTGACTTCTCCAAATTAAAGCTTGAAATTTCACAAGTTGGTTGTTAAGCAAACACACTTTCGAAATTTGAAGAAAAAGGACAAGTGATTTTCTGATCATAGTAGCACTTTAATGTGATGTAAGAAGGAAATGTGAAATAAAGTATTGTTGTTGTTGATTAAATCTGCTAGACAGTCTTCTTTTGTAGTACTGTAGTTGTGGTATGAACATGGCCTTGTAACGAATCAGGACACATGTGCAAGGCACATTAATAAACATGGCATGTTTGTTGTAAGCTTGCTAGACTTGTCTTGTCTTCATTCTTGCTGGCAGCAGTTGCTGTGTTCATTACAAGAGTAGTTGTGTTCAAATTGACCACACAACTCACTTTATGCTCTGTAAAAGAATTGAGTAGTAAGAAGATGTGACATTTGTGACATTCATTTGTTCTGGATATCTATGTGTGAAAGTTGATTTACTTTGGACGAGCTGTGTCAGAACAAGTGACTTGTACTTCCCTTTCTTCTTACAGACTTTTAATCTTAATGACAGAGGAAAGAAATCTTTGTTGACATCAGTGGGCAAAATAAAAAGATATAGTTCAGAATCTTTGGCTCCAGTGGCATCTGTGGAAATTGGGACAAAGAGATGGAACACTGCTTTTGAAACACCAGCTGGCAATGAAGCAACTCATGTAAAAAAGAACAAGACAGAGGAGTTGCAGGTACATTATAATTACAATGTTTTCCGAACTGTTGCCTCTCATCAATAATTATTAGTTTGATACTTTTTAGACACTTTTTTGAAATATTTCATATGATTGAAGCTATTTCTTCAGCCAATCAAAAATTTAGAGGGGACAAGGGCTACGGAGTGACATGCAAAAAGTGGAAGGATAGGAGAGACTACAGGATGAGACCTTTGTTAGAGTGTAAAAACAGGCAGAATAAAAAAATCAAGTTGTGAAATTGCATACTATTTTGCACCTGAGGTGAAAGTCATTACAGAACAGATGGTAGCAGGATGGATAGGGAGGGGTAGAGGGTGCACATCCCCATGCCCTGGGCAGCACCAGACTTTGGCATCCATGTTAGAATACTATGGAGCACCAGAGGCTCTTGAACTTATCTAAACTGTTATGGGCAGCTTGCCAGTTCTGTTTAGTAAAATTATTAATAACCTCTCTAAGTTGTGATGCCTAGTGGTGAATAATGTTTGGCAATGAAAACGCTATGACGTTCAGTGTTGGTGGTGCAAAGTGACATCCTTCTCTGTCAGGTCTGTTTAAGGAGACTTGCCAGTGATATCTCAAGGGTCATGCAATGATGAAGTTGTCCTTTTTTTTCCTGGTAGTTTGTGATGACAAAGTCCCATTCCAAGGTACTAGCAGACATGCTGGAGTCTCATGCAGTACATGATTTCTGTCTTTTGGGACCTAAGGTATATTGTATTCTTGCATCCAAGACCCCTTGACTTTTGGATTTACACAAGGAACTGCCATTTTTTGTTCTCTTACAGCAAGTTTAGGAACCAAACCACCAACATTAATTTTCATTCTCCTCCTGAACCACATGTTTTGGTTTTAAATTGGGGGCAACCATGCATCAAGGGATATTACACTGTAATAGGACTGTCTCCAATTTTTGATGTAGGAGGGGACATGCAAAAAGTAGCCAGGGAATCCAGCTGTTGTCATTTTCTCAATATGCTTGATAAGATCATCTTCTTTTTCACAATAATAATAATAATAATAATAATAATAATAATAATAACAACAACAACAACAACAACAATAATAATAATAATAACTTTAGTTAAGTCTCCAATCTTTCTAGCCAAGCACAGATTGAAGCTCTACTATTTGAGGAGACTAAATCAAATCAACTCTAAATCAAGTACTGGTATAATCAAAATTAATGAAATCAAATGTTGGTTTTTGGAAAGAGGGGAAATCTGGAGTACCCAGAGAAAAAAACCTCTCGGAACAGCATAGAGAATGAAGAGCACTCTCACCACTGCGCCAATCCTGGTCCCCGACAAAGCTGTAAACCGGGCAAAAATAGTACTGTTTTTGGAGGCACAATATAAGACTTGCAATTCTATGACCTTCATGCACCTCTGAAGAACATACAGTGTACAGCCAGGTAGAGATAAGGTGAATTTTGCTCACTTAATTAAATGTCTCTTTTCAGGGTTGTGGAAAAAGTGTGCTGGTCCAGCAGTTTGCTGATTTTCTTGGGTACAATATTGAGCCTGTTGTTCTTTATCAGGTAACTTGGTGACACTTGCGTGAGTTTTCATTATGTCCCTACCTTAAGGCAACTATATGGCTCATGATATTGCTGTAAAGACTTTGTGAAGCAAAAGCAACAGATTTATCTACTTCGTACAAAAATAGCATTCTCTCCCTCTCCTTTTTCTGAAGTGATGTTTAATTTAGACCAAAGGCAAACTATTTGCAGTTCAAACTTGGGAAAATAAAAATAGATATCACTCTTGAAGTCTAGAAGAGAAAGATGGTCATAAAAACTGTAACAGATTGTTTAATTTTTTTATTTATTTAGTAACTTACATCAATAACAACACTGCTTACATGCTACTTTCTTACTGGTTGTACTTGTAACACTACTACTATGTTACAGACAATGATTACCTTTACGTACATATACTAAATTACACACATACACTTGTTATATGTCTTACTTGTATTTTATGGAATGCTCATACAAACACACAACACTAATAACCTGCTAAGAAACTTGCGCGTAAGAAGGGAGGGGAGGGGCTTAGAGAGAATTAACGGATTGTTAGCAGTGCAATTCTAACAAGAAACAGGAGTTAGTTCTAGACAGTGACCCCAGTTTTTATTCATCTTTTACCGTCGATTGCGTCTCCCCGTGAATGCACGTGCCCAAAACATGTTTTCACTTGACGTCAACCGTCTGCGTTTCAGGTGTCAAACTTTAAAGTTTGCCTGCCCAAAATGTGAAGTTTCAGCTAGTGTTTTGCTACTTGTAGGGATATGTTTTTAGTCAACAAGAAAGGAAGAAATTATCAAAAAGGTGTTCTACTTTCAATATATATCATATATATCAGTGAAGGGATTTTCGCAGACTTTCCTCAGATTTCTTGACTGCGTTGACAGTGAATTGAGCCACGAGAACACCGAAGGAACTTCACATTTGGGCGGGAAAACTTTGAAAGTTTGACACCTGAAACACAGACGTTTGACATCAGGTGAAAACATGTTTTGGGCGCGTGCGTTCACAGGTAGATGCAATCGACGGTATTACATTGGCAAGACTTTCATGTACTTATGTTGAAATAAAACAGGACATGACTGCTCGGGATCTGCTGCAACAGCGTATAACATTGGCCAATGGAGACACAAGCTGGAGGTACTCCCCACTGGTGATGGCTGCACTGGAAGGAAGCATTGCGGAGTTGGATGGAATTCACAGAGTGAATCCTGGAACACTGGCTGTGCTTCAAAGGTATCTGAGAAGGGATAAAACAAATGAAGGGCTTCCTGGAAAAGGGGAGTATCTCACTTTTTTGGCCTTAAAATCCAAATCTCTCTAAATTCGCTCTACTTTGGCATACAGATTGGTTATAGTTTCAGAAATGAATTTCTGCACTTATTTTGTGATTTAAAGACCAAATTACCAGGAGTGTATGATTTTTGCCTAAAACTGAACCAGCTCAAATCAACCATGCATCAGATCCTTGTGTTTCCATTTCTTGAGTTTTTGGCAAAAGTCATAAGTTAATCCTTCAGATCCTAGCCTTCAAATCACAAAATATATGCAGAACATCATTTCTGACACCATAAGCCCATGGTCTTTTGTATGGCTAAAATGTATCAAGAAATGACAGAGTGGAAACAAGGCCAACAAGCTAAGATGGCTTGGGTCAAAATTTGCAAGAAATTTTTATTTTTTTGCTGTGTTTGTTTATGACTAAAATGGATCAGGGAATGATATTTAGCAATGATTTAGAGTGGGTACAAATAATGCCAACGAGACCATTTTTGAGGTTTTCGATTTTTTGTGATTTTTCCAAAGGGGTAAGCCTATGGTTTTGGTTCAGTTGTTTTCTGTTTCCATTGATAATTTTGATGATGGAATGATAATTATAGTGATAATGATGATGATAATGGTGGTGGTAATAATGATGACGGCAACAGCAATGACAATGACTAACCACCAACTGATTATCTCAGTTGGTAGATTGAGCACTGGATTACTCAGGGCCTTTAAATAATTGAGGAGAAAGTGCTGCCTTGGTAATTACTTTGATCTGCAAAGGGTTAGACTTTCTAGTATTCTCGGATAAGGACGATAAATCATAAATCCTGTCTCACAACACAAGTTCCTAATAATCTGTGGGACGTTAAAGAACCCACCCATCACACTGTTCGAAAAGAGTAGGGGACGTAGTTCCCGATGTGATGGTCTGTCTCTATCTTTCATCTGACATTCATGTGTGGGCTGGGTGGGTGGGTGAGATCAAATATGGACTGATAGTGGCTACTAGAGGCACCTTTCAGGCTGGTGTCTGATCTCACCCTAGAGAAGCATTAATTTTGTAAACCACCATGAAACTATGTGATATTGTGCGGTATATAAATCCATTACCATTACCATCAATTAGTTGATCCCCATTTTCTTTTTCTTAAGGCTTATCAGTGAAAGAGAGCTTTCGCTATATGATGGAACAAGACTCTTGGATCATGAAAGATATAAAGCAATTAAAGGGGAGCACAACTGGACAGATGAAGAAATGAGTGCAAGGTAACTTGTAAAGTTAAGCTTATCAGTTTCAACATGTTTCAATTTTTCTTTTGAATGTACTGCAAACATAAATACAAACTTTGAAAAGAAATTTCACACTCTTTTTAGCCCCTTTGATTTTGAGCAAATCCATCATTTGCCTTTTTTCTGAGCCCTTTAATGATTTACTGGTTGTCTGACAGAATAAAAAAGTTGATGTTTGATATAGAGAGGATTGTGACAGTTGCTGGGTGAATATGGGTGTGAAATGTTTTTTTCAATCTCTTACCTTTATGTCTTTCAAGTGACTGTGGCAAATGAGCCCAGAACACATACCTTCTTCTGAGCTTTTTATTTTGTACCATAGGGGTATTTTGCATATTCATCCTTCGTTCCGTATCATTGGCCTGGCTGAGCCTCCTGTTATTGGCAGCTCTCAGCAGCAGTGGCTTAACTCAGAGCTGTTGTCCATGTTTCTCTTTCATCATGTACGCCCTCTCTCCATGCAGGAAGAAGCCCAAGTAATCTATGACATGGTACTGTATGAGGAATTGAGTTAACAGCATGTTTTGTTATTAAGGTGATGAGAGTTGAGTTAGTAGTTTGTTTCAGGATTGAGTCACATAGATGTGGATTGCATCTTCATCTATGTGAATCAATTATGGAGACAAATGATCAACCCAGCTATTTTTTCAAACTACAGTGACAAACACCCTTCATGATATCAAGGAGGTGTTACATGTACCTACCTTTTTGGATTGTAATTGAAGTATAGCTGCAAAGTTAGTTTATTTATTTATTTACTATTAACAACAGCATCGAGCTGTATGGACGGGGGGTGCCTGGGAAGTCCAGGGGCCTCCACTGTGACCAGCTGGCCCCTAGACAGTAAAAATGCTCCCATGGCTAGCAATCCCCACAACCCAGCCATGAGCCCCAACACCATGCTGAAGGGACCTCCGGGCTGACATAAGGATAGCCCGGAGCCTAAGGGGCTCATGGCTAGGGGGAAGCCAGAGCCCCTGATAATAACCGCCAAATCCCGAGGCACCCCGCAAAGTAGAATGAAGTGCACATCTACATACCATTTATAATAATTTGCCCGTCACCACAAGGATAGACTGCACTGGTGTCCTGACATACAACTGGTAGGCGTCGCTGGACCAGCAGCCCATGGTCTTAATTAAATGGTCTGGGAGACCTTGCTGTGCAGTTGTTGCTGCTCCGATATGGAAACTGTGGCCGGAGAAGGGTCCAGTTATCCCAGCTGCAGACAAAGTTGACTGAAGGAAATGTGACAGTTGTGGTCGATTCAGGGGCTGACCATTCTGATGTATGAAGAGGGGGCCAGGAGTGGGACCACGCTGATGAAGGTACGCCATAAGGGAACTGATAGGGCAAATAGAGGACCGGCCCCGGCCCAGGTAAATAAAGCATCCCTGGTGGAAGGGGTCCATTTTGGAACACTTTATGAACACACGGAGGCAGGTAGGGCTAGAAGTGGAATCCAACTGCAGGTCTTGAGGGATGAGGTGAATGGAGGTGTCAAAAGGTGAGTTCACAGTAAATTCTCCAGCCCGTAAAAAACCAAAGAACCGAGGCAGCAAGCTGCCCACATCATGGAGTGTGAGTAGTTGGCAAGGGACAGAGAACAATGAATGACTTTCATCAATTCCCCTGTGACAGGCTGACGAGGGCTCTTGTGCAAGCCCTGGTGATGTTTGATGCCCTGTAGGACCCGCTGTAGTTGCAGGCAATTGGCAAGAGGGTTGCTAAAGCCCAATTCTATGTGCAGAGAGCAAATCCCAGATAGGTACACCTTAATTGATGTATGGTGAAGGTGATCTGCCAGATGTGAACAAAAATGTATCAGAACCCATTCAGAGGCTGGGAAGATGGAGCCATCCTGGTTTATGCTACCATCCTGGAGGCAAAAGTTGATAAACTGCTTTTGAACTGAAGAGTATACCCGGTGGGTTGAGGGGGCAAGACCGTTGATGAGATAGAAGTGGCATTTCTGTGTCACAGAGGCTGAAGACGATCCAGGAGGTCCGCTGGGATTGCTGTTGGAGCTGAGGCTGCATTGGGGGCCAGGAGATGAAACTTCTGAAAATTAAAACGAGATAGAGCATCTGCCACGGGGTTGAGTTTCCCGGCTACATGACTAGCGGTGAATGAAAAGCAATGATGCGCAACAAGAAGAGAAAGATGACACAGAAGGGCCATCAGGTTGGGATCGCAGGAGGTCCCAGACTGCAAGACTTCGACAACTGCCATGTTATCAGAGCAGAATTCCACTCGTCGGGTAGACCAACGTGAACCCCAGAGCACTGCTGCAACCACCACTGGGAATAACTCTTTGTACGCCATGGACAAGGAAGCCTGTGCTGATGACCATGCGCCAGAGAACCATTCTCGGTCAAAGAGAGCCCCGTAGCCCAGAGTGCCTGCCGCATCTGGTCTGGTCTGGAGAGAACTGGCTGTAGATGAGGAAAGGTTTGGGACCAGTGCGTGGAAGTTGTAAAGATCATGTTTCATCTTGGACCAATCCCTTAGGCCTGTGGCTGCGGCATCTTTACGAAAGGCCGTATCGTATTGTTGCCATGCTCATCCCGGGAATTTTTTTAGCCGTTTGGATGATTAGTAACTTGTACTGAGACAGATCCACCCATCTCAAAGGATGTGAGGCGCAAAGAACTCGCAAGTAGATGGTGAAAGCTTCGATCCCCATGAGGATGTCCTGAATCTCAATGGATCGTTTGCGGGCCGGAGTGACAACCAGTTTCCCATCCTGGTTGACTGGGAACTTGCTGGTGATGATACCAATAAAGAAGGGAAGCCAAAAACCGGGTTCGAACGAGTGCAAAAGGTAGAAACAAAGGAAGGAACGGAAAAGTTACCTGCAGAAATGGCCTGGTGTTGTTGGGAGCTGACAGACGTTTGAGAAATGGACGTTGATGGCGATGAGCTGACTGCGGGAATCAAGCTAGAAGCAGAACTGTGGGGTTGACCCTTAATGGCAGCAATGATACCGGATAAACAATCCGATAGGGCTCTACTTAAGGCCTGGACCAAGGATCAGCATTTGCACTTGAACCAGCGGAGGATACCGAGGTCGTGGAAGAAGTGATATTCAACGAAGTCGATGAAGAAGATGACTTGGACTGAAAACCCTCTGACCACCTGTTACTGGAAAGGGTGTTGTTTGTCGAGCGAGGCATGTCGTAGACTATGCCAAAATATTCGAAAAACAGACTTCTCTACGCTTAAGGCAATAAAAAATGAGTTACATACAGAAAGGAGAAGATAGGACACTCCAAAGCTCCACAGAAAACCACCACACTACATTGCACTGACGAACACACCACACGCAACTCCAGTACTGTACTCTGTGCATGCGCTACCATTTGCTACCACTGCCTGCCTGACAAACCAGCATCTCTTTGTTGTTAAGTTAGTTAAATTGCATTTAACTACATTTATTATTCTATTGTAAGGTACATTTTTTTAGTGTTTTGAAATTTATAGGTACCAGGTTCACCACGTGGTGTCATGGACAAGCTTTTAGACCTTACTGACAAGTTACGATCATCAAAAGATCCCACAGTAAGTTGCAGTTTCTTCTTCTCTTAAAAAGTACTGGATTATATCCTTGGCTAGTTTTGGTCAGGTAATTCTGACCATTAAGCTTTTAAACTCCAAGAGTAAGCTCATTGATCTCTTACAATTGTTTTAAGAGACTTATCATGGCTTGTGCCTTTTGAAGCTGAGAGAAAGAAATGTTTACCATTAATTTGTCACTCATGTCCTCCTAACTGCAGAGTATTATTTTGTGAAATCTGGAAATTTCTGTTATTTCATTGTTGTTCTCAAAATGATCCCTGCCTAATCAAGGTTAAGGAGAAACACTAGAACCCTTATTACTTGCAGGTAGCATCCATAGCATCATCACTGTCCACCAGGCAGCTGCTCCGGATAGCACGACGCCTTGCTACCTACCCAGCTGAGGACCTTGAGCATTCCATTCACAAGGCTTGTTTAGCAAGGTATGTATTAAATATTACCATTGGATATCAGACTTCAAAGCTGTAACCTTTTTTGATATCCTGTTTCAGGCAAAGGCATCTTTTTATAATACACTGAATGTCATTAAGGTTTGGACATAAGATAAATCAGTGACTGGTTTAGTCTGGTTTTATTGTTCATCACTCCTGGGGGGTTGGGGGGGGGGGGGTTACTGAAAAAAATTTTAAACGGGGAGGCTCTCCGGGACGTAGTTCCCGGTGTGATGGTCTATCTCTCATCTGATGATGTTCTTTGAAGGCTGTAAGTTAGATAACTCATTGGGTTAATTACGTCACCTTCATTAAAATAAAGAATATTGTATTATATTGTATATTGAGGTCCAACCCCTTACTCTTTTATATACCATTTTTGACAGAAAAGGTACCCCTTTTTGTGTACCTTCCATTGACAAATAGCACCACTTTTGTATACCTAAAACAACCTCTTGTTGTCATTTGCATGCAGCGTTCAATAATTAAAACAGTAAAGTCATAACGTATGTGCGTTCGAAATATTTTAATGAAAGGCCCTTTTAAATACCGCAATGACAGAATTCTCTACCCTTTCTTATACTTCGACTCTTTAAATCCCTACCCTTTCATGTACCTGAAGCATGAAGAAGGTACCCCTTTCGATCAGAGCCTCCCTGTATAGGCCATTCCATTATAGGGAGTGCCCCCCCCCCCCCCCCGGTCATCACTTGAGAAGTTAAGAGCTACCGGTAGAAAGCTGACTTACCTGGTATTTTGTGTTATTGCATTTTCCTTTAATTATTTTTCAACAAGAATATAGCTCTTGCCTAAAGATGGAATCTTTGAGTTCACATTAACCCCATGACAGGTGTGAATCTACCCTGGGTGCCAGAGGTTTTTTTTTTTATTGGGGGAGACTGAATTGAGCCGGGAAAGCGACTCATGACTCACTGGCCAGCACTACTCTCTACGCTTTTCGTCACTGGTGAGCAAGAAGACCTCTGGCATCCAGGGTAGTGTGGATCCTTATGCTGTAATGAAAAATAATTCTAGTCTCTGGCTGGATTCGCACAAATGGTGTATTCCTTTGTCTTCTGGATGTAAACATACCCCTTACTAACTGAGTTTGAGGTTCGTACTGTAAGTTACGGACCAAGTTTTTCCCGTTGATTTATGACCCAAGCACAAAGCATGTGGGCCATAAATTCATGGGAAAAAATGAGGAACCATAACTTATAGTACATACCAAGAAAACGAGGTTAGTAAGATAGTTATTATATCTCTGAGGTTAATCCGGAACGCGGGAAAGAAAACTACCGGGGTAGTTGAAGTCAAGCAGGCCATACTGTAGAGTACGGCCCGAAAAATTGACCAATCACAGTGCACGTACTAAGTGAGAAGTATAATAAAGAGCTGAAATGACCATATACTAGCTCTGGGGGATAACTAGGGCTAAATATGTGTATGTGCTTAGTGGTTCAATAATGCATGGGACAGTGGTTTCCATGTGGCCTTCCAATCTTAAATGGGAGCAGGAATGGCATAGTGGTGTGAGCACTTACCTCCTATCAATGTAACCCAGGTTTGTTGTTGGTTCGTGTCCTTGCTCCGAGAGGTTGATCTCCAGGTACTCCATTTACCCCTCTCCTCAAAAAACAATAATTTCCAAATTCAAATTTGATCCAGAATTTTGAGGGCCACAGGTTTGTCAGTCAAAGACTGTTAGTGTCACCCACATTAAACAAAGTCGATTATTGTTGTTATTATTATTATTTGCTTGATTCCCGGACTCGATGTCGTACGTGGTTTTAGTTTGTCATTGGGACATCACGACCCTGCTCCAAGAAGTTTTTGCCCTGGGTACTCTGGTTTCCCCTCTCCTCAAAATCCAACATTTCCAAATTTCAATTCGATCTAGTGGATAGTTTCCCCAATCAGCACCGTGTGTGGTTAAGTATATTGACACTCAGATAAAGTGATTTTTATCTTGGACCATATTTGAACAACCCGTCAAATTGGCGGTTCTGGTGAACTACTTGACCTTGTGTTTGTAGATTCTTACCAAGATTAGCTGCTTCCTCACTGGAAAAAGTTCTGAATGATTCTGGAATACATGTCAACAATGACCCTTCTAAGCAAGAACCAGTGGATGCTAGTAACCTTGTTTGTAAGTTTATCTGTTTTGACTTACATGTAATATAGCCTACATGTAGCCATACCCAATCTCCATTTTCCCATGAGGGATGGGTACAGTAAGAGTAGTCAGGGCTCGACACTAACTTTTGACACCACTTTCCACTTTGGAAAGCAGACTTCAAAATTTACCTTCGACCTCAAAATTTTACTTTCCAAAATAGATTACAGTACCATAGTTGCTAACCACAATGTTTTTCTTACCATGTATCATTGATAGTATTTTTTATTTGTCTGTGTAAACTGAACCAAAATAGACTCATTCTTTACTGCTACATATCTCCAATACGTCACATTCGCCTACTATGTGGAAATTATAATGTTGTGCCCAGACCTCCTTGGGAGTTTTTTCAATCGTTCAATAATTTATGGTGGAAAATGCGAGTATTTATGGCGAAATTTGTCCTTATCAAGAACGGAATCAATGTAAAAATTTACTTTCCAAATTGGGTGACTATTCTGGTTCATTTTCGTTGTTTTACTCTCCAAGATGTACATTTACTCTCCAATGGAAAGTGGGTGAGTGTTAGAGTGGAGCCCTGGTAGTGGGTATGGTGAGAGTAGTTCTTAACCCCACAGTCGCTGAAATCAACATGCATGTTCTCTCCACTCTTTGTCTTCTATTTCCCATGTCATTGGTTTGGAGAATTTGTAGTTAACATCAGGTCCTGTCATTGTTGGTGATCAGTTCCCTTATTCTCCTGGAGTAACAAGAATTTAATAATTTCATTACATAAAGTATACGAAACAATGGATGAGCAGGTGAACATGGCAGTACTAAAAAAGTAGTAAAATTAAATTAAAGCGAAGCTGACCTAAAAATCAATGATGCTCTCAAGGGACGATCTAAAAAAACTAGAGTCAATACAAAAACATTAAAAGTTTAAAAAGGCAGGTTCTTTTGATCTCATTAAACATACCTCTTTCTCAAATTGTGTTTCCTGTTATAGGTGAAATCAAAGATGGTGTGCTTCACATTGGCCAGACAACAGCTCCAGTTTATAATCCAGAAAACAGAACCAAAGTTCCTGATGTGCTGTTCTATGAAAATCATCAGGTGAGTCGACTAAAAAAAATTTTTTAGCTTTCTTAGTTTTAGACTAGCCATGATCTTGTCACATTATGGTTGAAAATTGAGCGAAAATACTTTGATTCTCTTTGTTGTTCTTTAAACTTTTTTTTTAATTGGACATTTTAGCATCTGAATGTTATGGAGGATATGCTCAAGGATTTCATGCTTGGCGAGCATTTGTTACTTGTTGGAAATCAGGTATGAAGAAAAAAACTATCTTCAATTTACAGATTAATATGAAGAGTCATTTACTCTGTTATGGGTGAAACAGCACAGCTGTGGTTGCTGAAATTCACTATCTATTACGAATCCTGCATTAAGTTCTTGTGTGTTCCCCTTGCAAAATGAAAATGTTTGTAAAGGTATCTCTTTTCTGAGATTACTAACAGACTGTAGTTAATAAAAACAGTTCATAAAACTCTATATGTATTAGATTCCAAAACAGTACCTTATGTATCAACTGGCAAGTCTTATGGGAATACAGAGAACTAGTTGCCAGTTTGAGTGTACTCATTAAAAGAGAGAGGAGTACTCGGCTTTGTCCCCTTTCTTACAAACATCTGAATTTGTGATATCTTAATTATTGTTATGTATGTAGGTAACTAAACCTGTCTTTTTTTTTGTTCGTCTTGTATGTCTAGGGTGTTGGTAAAAACAAGATTGCTGACAGATTTTTGCATCTGTTAAACAGGCCAAGAGATTACATTCAACTTCACAGGTGCATTGAAACCTCTAGACTCTATTACTAGTCGCTGTTTTGGGAAATGATACTCAGGACCCAAGTGAGCGGCAGAAATTGAGCCTATTAAAACTCTCACTCTTAGCAAAAATAATATTTGCTATTCTTTGCTTTTCCTTCATAAATGGCTTTGGTGTTTGCACTTCAGGGCCCAGTTGCTCGAAGCATGGTTAGTGCTGACCTGGGTTTAATACCATGACAATTTATAGGTTTTAGTACATCTTAACCAATGGTTGGCACTAACCATGCTTGGAGCAACTCAGCCCAGTCTGTTAGGTGTTAATATATTTAGCATCGCAAATCCACAATTTTGGAAAAGCTTTCCGCACAGCTCCCGACTTTAATTATACAATGCATCACTGTCGTACTAACCCTGTTCCAAAAACGGCAAGCATGAATAGAGTTTGAGTCACAAAAGTATATATAATTAATGTTTGGGGTTGTCTGGAAAATCTTGCCCAATTTCATGCGATGCTTACATTTTGAAAGATCTTTCGCCACTCCTAGAGTACGAGTTGTACTGGCTGGTTATAACCCAAGTGACACTCCATTGCTTGGTTTTGCTTTCACAGGGATACCACAGTTCAGTCCCTCACACTGCAGCCAAACGTCCAGGATGGAGTTATAGTTTACGAAGATTCACCGCTGGTCAGTAGCCATGCACCAAACAGGGGTGCTTTTTATTTCTGTTAAAGACTAAACTTTTGGCTCTTTGTTGTCTTCTTTCTCCTGTTCTTTCTTTCAAATTTGGAACTAAACATTCAAAATTTGGGAGCTTTCAATTTGTGCCTTATTGCATTTGGAACTAAAAACTGAAAATTGGACATTTCAACTTGGACATGCCAAAATTAATCTGGAATCCAAAATAAGATAAATTTTGCAGTCGTTCCGTGGGATGTGCTATTTCAAAACGTTTTTAAAGAATTCTTTCAAAAATCGCCCCACATTTTGTAACAAATCCTTTGCGTGCTCTCTCTCTCTCTCTCTACAGGTTCGCGCGGTCAAATTTGGTCACGTGCTGGTTGTTGATGAGGCAGATAAAGCACCCACTCATGTGACGTGCATACTGAAATCCTTAGTAGAGAGTGGCGTAATGGTCCTTGGAGATGGTCGACGGATTGTGACAGGTACATGAAATTTCTTAACCTGGGTGCTAAATTTAACGTGGTGCACATAGTCTTATTGAAAAAGGGTGGAACAAAAACTACTGACAGTTAGAATGCTAGAATGCCTCAGCCTAATTTGAAACATCCTGCAACCTTTGGCATTTTTCGTGACACTGAATAAATGGGTATGGTAAATGGAGGCGTACCTGAGTTTAAGTGGAAACAGCTTTGGTTCTTTGTCATGAATTCGTCAGGGTCTCATACAGTCTTTGTAAAACTTAGAAAATTGTCAGTCGAATAGTATGAATAACATTTAAACCATCCTCAAACAGCAAGCACAACGACTTTCATCAAGTAACTTGATGGGAAAAAGTCCATCAAAGCATGTTTTCAAATTTAATTTTTCTGAACACGTTTTTATGGAAAATTTCCCATCATCGTCATTTACAATGGAGTTTTAAATATCATAGGTTTAAACTTGCAGTTACTGTACTTAACTAGCAAGTGATAGTGGTTTACTCTTCACTAGGTGCTAAATTTACAAGATTTTGATGCTGACCGTAGTTAATAGAGGGCAGTGGTTATGAAACCTACCAAAATTCTTTGTTATATGTTTTTGTTTGCTATTTTGGGGGTTGACCGTGGACAAATAACAATAGGTGGTTACGCGTGTTCATGCAACTAACTCCCCCCCCCCCCCCCCCCCTCCCCCAATAGAAACATTGCTATTATGTAATTCATGCATTATAAATGAGTGTAAAACAAAAGATATGCACGGTCATGGATCTTCCAACATTTTCTCGTGTGGATACAGGACTAAACAATCACAGCACGTTGCATAACGAAGCCAAAGCAAACGCGAAATTACTTTTGACATTCGAGTGAAAACCGTTTCATTGCAATTTGGAACTTTGCTTTAAAGCTCATTATTATGTGATTGGGCTTAGCTAAAACTAAGTATAATAAACCTTTTTCGTATTCACTGTAATGAGCTGGAACTAGCTTGCGCACGACTCTTAAGCGGGGGAACTTTTCGTATATAAATGTATGCCCCCGTAAGAGCCTCCACTTCATGCTAGATCCAGTTCAATACTGCGGGAGAATACGAATATGGTTTATTTAGCAGCCTACCAGATAAGAGAGGAGTGTCCAACAGACCTTACTCGTATTCTCCGTAATGAGCTGGAACTAGCGTGCATACGAGGCTTAAACGGAGGAATCTTTTTATATGTAAATGTATTCCTCCGCAAGAGCCTCCACTTCATGCTAGATCCAGTCAATACCGAGAATACGAATATGGTGTATTGTTGTTGGACTAGAATTTATTACGTGGCGTAAAGTCGATGAGAAAAAATGAAATGGTATACAGCATACCATTTCATTTTTTCCCATCGACTTTACGCCACTGTTCATTCCTAGACCGAACACAGAAGCCCTTAAAAAGAGTTTTTGCTACAGGGGTGCCATTACATGGAACAGTCTACCTAGCAAGGCTAAGCAGGCCACTAGTTTAAGCAATTTAATTAATTAAGTAAGTATTAAGTTACTTTTAGGACTTACTGTAAGATATTTTAACTTAGTCTAAACTTGAGTAGTGGATAAATTAGACTTTGAACTATAGATTCTTCGGCTCCATGGGAGAGCACTCTTTAGTGAAATGGACTCCGTGGTTAAATAAAGTTTTGATTGATAGTCATTAATAATTTTGGTCTTTAGAGTTCTCTTAAAAGAGAAAAAATAACTTGGGTTGACGATTCCATCTCTAAGCGAGTTTTACCATTTGGGACCTTGCGCAAAGACAGAAAATGGAATTGTGCTGTGAAATGAAGTCCGTCTGAAAGTATGATATTTCTTGTTCAGCAGATGATGAAACAACTCCACTGCCTGAGAATGCTATCAGAGCTCACCCTGATTTCCGAATGATTGTTCTCGCCAATCGACCAGGATTCCCGTTCTTGGGAAATGACTTTTTTGGATCGCTTGGTAAGAGGCAACATATGCTGCTTCATAGTTCTGTAGGTTCACAGAGTGTGGCAGCATTTCCCCCAAGAGAATGGCAAGACTGTGTCCCATACTTGCGAGTGGCAGTGCCGGAAATGCTTAGTAGAGTGGTTGAGGCAATCCACTCGGCTCACTAGTTTTGGACAATTTTAAGGGGCAGTGTCACAGTCACACCAACTTTATTTTGCTCAGTACCTTTCATTTAAATGGACACAATTGAATTTCATCGACCGACTCAAAAGTTCTTATTATTATTACTATGATTATTATTATTGCTATTATCACAATAGTAAACATAACGACAGGAAAGTACTGCCATATTTACCGACGTCAAATTTTGTTGTTTTTGCCTCAGGTGACATTTTCAGCTGTCACGCAGTGGATAATCCAGACTTTGAGTCTGAAATGGTAAGTGACTCACATTGTACAGTCTATCCACGCTTTCAAAATCATACCTGTGGCCACAGGGTAAATCAGCACCGCACAGGGTTTTGTAAAGCCTTATTGGTAGCAAAACCGACCAGTTAGCTCAGTTGGTAGAGCACCAGATTACTGTGCGGAGGTCGCGGGTTCAAACCCCGGCGGGACCAACACTCAGGGTCTTTAAATAATTGAAGAGGAAGTGCTGCCTTTGTAACGACATCTACAAATGGTGAGACTTTCTACTCTTCTCGGATAAGTACGATAAACCGTAGGTCCCGTCTCATAAAACTTTCACTTAATCTGACTCTGTGGGACGTAAAAGAACTACAAGGGACGTAACAAATCTCTGGCAGTGACCACCCCTAGTGTCTGTCCTAATTCAATATTCACATTACGGGGGAACTCATATCTCAACTAGTTACTTCATTAACTGAAAGCTGCGCTACAAAGCAGTCTGGTAAAGTCCCCCGGCCAGTGTTGTAAATTATCCATAAAAAGCCCTGATGGGGAGAGAGGATAATTAAGTATGTGTCTGTATCTATATCTATATATTTTTGCGCTCATTTAGTTGCTTGTCAGACCTGTTCCAGGGGTTCTGGCAGTTGGGAGCAGTGAAAACCAGTGCACAGAAAAACCAGGTGGTATGCGCTAGTACAGTGAAGGTTGGTATGTTAACAGTGTAGTCTTAACACTGTGGCTTTATATCGCCTTCCTTTCCTATAGTCCATGTTACGTCAGTACGGTCCCAGTGTTCGTGAGGAGCTCCTTCATAAACTGGTGAATGCGTTTGGTGAATTGCGATCGCGAGCGGACCAGGGTTTGATCTCTTATCCATACTCCACCAGGGAGGTGGTCAGTGTTGTCAAACACTTGCAGGTAAGAGGGATCATACTCTCCGAACTGAAGAAATAGTGAAAACCCCTTCATCTAGCAGTATACCGGAATAAAGAAACCAAAACAAGAGGGAACCGCTCAAATTGTCACATGTAAGGATTTCATTCGCAAAATAAAAAGTCAGCCCTACTTTGTACTTTGTACATTGCGATGAGAAGTAAGTACTCGGGAACTTTCATTTGACTAACCACATTTCAGGATTTCATCCACAGACTCAAAAAATTAGAATCTCATCATAATAAACGGCACCGCAGGAAAGTACTACTCAGTAGCTTTCATTTGAATGATCACACTTTAGGATTTCATCCACAGACTCAAAAGTTGTAACCACCTTGTACACCTTAATAAACAGCACCACAGGAAAGTACTGTTCATTACTATGGAGGGTTTTCACGTGACGTCACGGCCGCCATGTTGGAGGTACAGAACAAAAGAATGATTTTCCTTCGGGAAATAAATTTTATTGTTAAGTAAATTTGTTTTGTACCTCCAACATGGCCCCCTCTATAGCTTTCACTTGAATAAAAAAGTCAAAAGTCAGAATTAACAAAGTACCACTTACCCTGCGTGGCAGGCGTTAGAAATGGGGAGGGGCGGGGGGGGGGGGGGTGAGGGGGGAAAGCGAGCGAGCGCGAAACGAGGGGAGAGAACGCGAAGAGCTCCCTCGCCTCGCGCGCGCACGCTTTCCCCGTTCCCTTTCTCTTTTTAGCGCCTGCCACGCAGGCCAAAGTACCACAGGGAAGAAGTGCCATGAGGTTTAATTTCAATTTTGCTTTGTTGTCTTTTCCAGGCTTTTCCCAATGAGGGTTTGGCCAATGTGGTCCGCAATGTATTCGATTTTGATTCATATCACCCGGAAGTGAAGGACGTGGTCACGGAAGTGCTTCACAAGCATGGGATTCCTGTGGGAGCATCTACCAGGAACATCAACCTTTCGAAAGAGTAAGAATAAGAAAGGAGAATGAATTGAAAAGTGGAATTATGACTTTGAATGCTAAGTTTTTACAGAAGAAAGGGTTTCTTCTAAGATTTCAAATCAAAGAAGTTTTTGTGAGGAAAGTGAGAGGGTGGTGATTTTCTGTAGTGGTATGGAGTGAAAATTCGAGTAAAATGATACAGCTTTACAGCCAAATTCGTTGTATCGCGCTGCGTATTTTGCAAACTTCGAAGGGATTTTGGGTTTTTCTGTTCCGTCAATCATCTAATTGCGGGCGGGGTTTGTTTTTTTGGCTGATTAGATCTCTTGTAGATCCTACGTAAACTAGCAGCATTAACGTTGGCGGTCCTTTGCTTCTTACTTTTATACAAATAGCCCAATCAGAATGCATTGCGTTGTGATTTGCATAATCCCGCCCCCACACAGATGTTTGGCGGAGCAGAAAAACCCTGTTTTTTTTTTTCCGAAAACGCACAGCGCGATACAACGAATTTGGCTGTAAAGTGTAAAATGTTGTAAAATTAGGTAGGGGAAGTTAGACGAGTAAAAACGCAAATGTAGGTAATTCACAGCGAAGCTAAGAACAGGTTTCTTTAGCGAACTTCATTTCTAGTCAAGTTAAAGTCATCACCTGCTCGATGCAGTTGTGAAAATCAATTTTGTCGTTCAATTTAAATGAAGGAAATATTATTTAAACACACGGATGTGTAACTGTCATTAGCCAAATGTCACAGTGAACGGTATTCAAATTGTGTAATGGGGAAATCTCATTCCAGTTATTGACCAGTGCACAAGCTGTTATTTGTGTCAGTGTTCAGATCTCAAAATCAATGTCTCGGCTTAAATATCAGAAATTTTGTGTATGAAAAGTAAGCAGTTTTGGAATTGGATGTTTAGGCCAAACAATGGTACGATCCTTGTAATTCAGTCCACAAAGCCACTTTTCTTCGTGGCTTTTACAAGCCATATTTTAGTATCGGCAGAATAAGAAGGGTAGCACTAAGGAAATGTTTTTTTCCAACTTTTCCTAGGACTGAATTGTAATTTTAAGCGTAACGGTATTTATAAATAAAGGAAAAAACTCTGATTGTTGTCAATGCCTCTTTTGTGTCTGTTCCCAGAAGAGAATTTCACTGTTTAGTTGTGCCCCGTATTACTCGGAGATAACCGATAGTCTCTCATCAGATGATTATCATTTTCTATTTTTCTTGGATTATTCAGTGAGTAGATTGAAGGAGGCCTTGACCAAACAGAGTTTTTTTTTACCGTTTTGCTCACAATTGCTTCCAATTAGAAAACGGTATTAATTGCTTACTCTGTGGCTTTGATCTTCACAGATTCAAACCCTAACTCTAAACATTGTCGTAGGGCACTGGACATTTGAATAGTCACTGTTGACGATTTCATCCACTGACTCAAAAGTTAGAACCACCTAGTACAGCGTAATCATCAGTTTAAGGGCTTGTATTTGATTGTAATGAACGACACAAATTCTTGCCAGTGATTCCGGATTACTAAGAAGCTCGTACCTCCTACGGAAACAAAAATCGCCTATCTCTGGTCCTCGATTTTATGTAAGGAGAGAATGCTTAGAATGGGCGAGTAGGTTTAAAGATAAAATCTCCAAAAAGCCCCTCTAAAGCCCCTCTCATAATGGCATTTTTTTCTTGCGACATGCCTCGCTATTTTTCCCTCACAAGTTGCTCGAAAAACTGGCTTGTTGCAGCAATAGTTTCGAGAAGTAGAAGTTGGTTCTTACGTTTCAACCAATGATCCAACTTTGCTCAATGCACGACTCCTTTGCCAATACACCATTTTGCTAGTGATCAGTTCCTGGCGAATTGTGGGTAGATCCAGTCCTTTGTGGGGGCAAACAGTCAAAATTACAATTTCAAATTACGTCCTAAAATGGTCGTTTGCTTCCACAAAGGACTGGATCTACCCACAATTCACTAGGAACTGATCATTAGGAAAATGGTGTATTTCTTTACGGTTTTGTGTCGTATCCAGGTTTCCTCTTCCTGTCCCAACCCTGGTTTCCACCTGGCAAATCACTGGTGACGAAAATGGCTTTAGTGAAGGAATCAGCTGTCCAGTTGAAGAAAGAAGACTGAAGATTCGGGTTAGTTACAAATGGCGTGAAGAAAATACAATAGAACGTCAGAGAAACTAATTTAAATCCGAGGCACGTGACTCTTCGTAACTACTCCCTCTAGAATTGGTTTGCCCCTATTATAAGGGACTTTTAATCTTTTGGACTCAGATGGATCATGCTTTCTCTCGTGCCATAGAAAATACAGCCAATCAGAATGCAGGAAAGCCGTTGTATATCTGTCGGTATTACACCCAACCTTCTCATTCTTCACTGGGCTTATGTGGCATTGATTTTATGGACTTGTGTATTTTCAAAGGGAAATGTCTGTATAACAAGAAAATACAAGTTAGTTGTGGGATATTCCATGGTATACTACTCATGAGCATTGCATGACTGGTATATAGAGCGTTTTGATTCACGTGACTACCGGCCGTATTGGTTTACTGAAACAAAAGAAAATATTTGCATAAAAATAGAGTTCAATTCCCAGAGGTTTAGTTGGGACACCAACATGGCCGCCGTTTCTTTGTTTTGGAACACCAACATGGCCGCCGTGACGTCTCACTCCATACTACATAAACAGAAAAAAATATTTGGTTGATCGTTCTTTAGTTCATTTGCAAAGAAACGAATTTGATTGCGCGCTAAGGGCGAGCTTTGACGAGGTTGTGATGATGGTTGATTTCGGATGCCAAGCGAGCGTTTGCAAGTGTGACTGCGTTGTTGCTCTTGATAACTTTGGTAAAGTGTGGTGTATATTTGTAGATGTCTTTGTCATTTACCATTACAATCTTATTTGCATTCAGGGTCCCATCACCGTCGCAGTGACTTCCAGAGAAATTGAACGCTTCAACGATCGTTCGTACGGTTTTTCTGAACAAGTCGGTCACTGGGATCTGCCCATGCACGAGGGAGGAATGGTAATGAATGCTGCTGTTGGGCCTGGTAAGAAGTTTTCATGTATGCCTCAGCGACTGCCTCAGCTTTGAATTTCAGCTCCTTTGTAAAGATTGCAAAACCTTGGAAATCACTAACAACTACGTGGAAAACCTCGTTTGAAAACCATTAAACGCTCTTGTTGTTCCCATTAGTCCAAATCGTCCAAACTGGTTAGGAGCTCAAGTCGTTATGACGCAAACAGCGCAATGAGCCAATCAGAATACGAAGCACATTCTTGTAGCCGGTGCCAAACGCGGGAAAACGCGCGTAAGCAAGTTACGATTGTTTTTGGGTTTGTTCTCATTGGTTGAAATGAGGGCGAAATAAAGAAATCCCAAGGTAAACAAAAATTTTTTTTTCGACACTCAATTGAAAACCGCTCTAAATAATAATATTCACGTCGTTTGCTACATTTCACCATTGCAATTTAAATTTGGTCTGGTCATTTCATGGTGAAGTTGTTTAGAAAAGTTGTCTACCTTGCCGCGGTTTAGATCACCTGGGCGTTTTGGCGCTGTCAAAACAATTTGCCGGTGTCGCTGAACTTAAGCGTTTTTACATACATGTTACTTCCATGTGTTTTTTCCTCTGTCTCTGGTTCTTTATTGCGTCATTAGTGTTTCACTCGTTTGTGTGCAAATTCATTAGGTATGATTACCTTCGTTACAATCATGTGAAAAAATCTGTCAAAATGTTTGTTTGATTTGTTTTTTAGGAGGGACTAAGGGAGACTGGATCCACATCCTGGCTTTTAACCCTGTATCGCTGTACTCACAACAGTCCAATCAGGATGCAGTATTATGTATAGACCTGTATGACCTGTTTCCCAGGTCCTATTACGCCATTCCCCAGCTACAAATGGCGGCTCTAGGAGGGGCTCTTCAGGGCCAGGTGCTCATTCATGAACAGGACTCAAACTCGTTGTATCTCTTGAGCCCTTCGGAAAAGGAGCTTCAGACTTTGAATTTCAAGTCGTTGGTTGACAACACCAAGGAAAAACTCACGCGTCATTTTTCAGTCGAAAAGGGGAAGTTTATTATGAACTCAGAATTTGCGCATGAAAATAGGATCATTATTTACCAGGAAGACAGTAATAAAATGGACGTGGTTGACATAGCAGACGGAACAACTCAGCACATTACTATGCCATTCATAATTGGACAAGTTCACCCTTTCTCACGTGACCTGTGGCTTGTCTGCGAGACTGGGACCGACCGGAAGTACTTACTGAACAAACCCTACCCAGAAGCCCCTGTGCCGTGCGTTTTACATCCCATTACGACCAACGGAGAGGAAAATGAACTTTGGAGATCAATATCAACTCGGAGCCTACCGCCTGGGGTTCTTTCTATGGCCGTGGGAGAAGAGAAGCGATCAAGAAGTAATCGATTAGTGGTCGGTTCCGAGGATTACGCGACGATAGCAGTAGCTCAACCTGATCAACTTCTTGAGAAGTCCCCTGTCAGTTTCTATTCCTTTAAAAGACCAACTGAAAATAAAAGCGAAGTATTAGGTATGTGAAAAACTTAACCTTTGCATTCTTCTTCGGGCTGGTTCAAAGTTTCAAAAAGAATTCCAATGTTTGTTTTGCGAGATTTAGTAGATTCAAACGGGGAAAAAACGATTCATCGGGGAGTTCATAGTCTCCTACGTAACCGTTCTTTGTCTCGTCACGCAATGCTCCTCGTTGCGTGACAAAACAAAGAACAGCTGCGTAGGAGACTAGGGAATTCAATGCTTGCAGTATTGTTAAAGTTTGCTGTTTTTAAGAGGGTAAATAGTGAAGCAAATTTGTTCAGTTTTAATTATCCTTCTCAATCTACTGATCAAGTCATTAAGTCTTTTCGTTTTTTTTTTTTTTCACACCTAGAGAGTAAAGTAGCTTCTCCCATGGACAAACTTATTACCGAAGACACAGTCCCTCCTTTGTGCCTACCCGCTACGGCTCAAGTTGTCCGTCTAGTCCCGGGCTCTACTATACCCAAGGAAGATGACCAAATAAGGAACAAGCAGGCTGAGGACGAGGATCCGCGACAATTTAGGGCGCAAAGTCCTCTGGGATACTTGGAGGTCGCCGATGTTGGGAGAAGGTAGACTTTAAACTTGCTTGATGTTTTAAATTGAAATTTGTTCTCATCGTATTTATAAATTATAGATGGTATTATGTGTGATTGTCTCAACCCGATATCCCTCTGAATTTACGATTATAGTTAATTTAGAACACCAACAGTCTGAAAGGAATTCTGGGAAGTGAGTATAACATGGCAACAGTGTTCTTAATTAACGATAATCATAAATTCAGAGCAATTTCAGAATTAACGATAATCGTTAATTCGGAGAGATCATGTTGGATTGTCTCAAGAAGGTCAACAAATTTGACAACCTTGCGCAAAGCATGACATTGACTGGACCAAAAACCAAACGACACCACAAAAAGTTGTTTGCGTTGCTTTTTGTCAACTTTGAGTTTTCTTATCTGTTTATATCCTCCCTATTTCAGGTCTGTGCGTTACATACCATTCCCAGGCCGTCACAACCTGTCGCTGTACGCTCGTTTGGCGGGAAAACCGCTGGTGATGGCGCCGACAACATACGAAGGTATTGTTGCAGTCGACGTGGCCGGCCGCGTTAGATTATGGGAGACTGGAGTGGCAAATCTCGTGCGCTCATTGGAGAAGTGGAAGGGACTTATTGGTGATGACTATCAGGGACCCTTACAGGTGGGATCCTTTTGAAGTATTAAGTACTAAGCGATAAGTAGTTTGTCTGACCTACGAGGAATACGCTTGACACAATTACTCACTAAAGAAATACTCCTGTTGTACTTCAGGGAGGATTTAAAATGGTCGCCAACTCAATGCCGTGTCAGATCAGTATGAGTTATTTTTCTTTCATTGTTCATAGCAGCTGAGCTGTGTGTCTTTTCCTATTTTCCTCGACTCGTCTTGATTTAGTGCTACAGTTTCGTTTTGAAATTTCAAAGTTTGACTTGAAATGGTGAAAAATCCCTGAACTACCCCGGCTGTGAGATTTCGGATTGTTCAGTCAACCATAAACGATTGCTACATAAAAAATCCTCAACACGACTGCTAGCCCAACTCACACAACTGACACTATGGAAAAGAGAGTCGCTGTTTCACGTAAGCCCCAGCGATTAGATGTATTCCATGGGCCTTTGAAAGGTACCTTGTTACGCAGTCACTTTTTAGGGGGAGGGGGGGGCAGGAATCGTATTACTCTCTACGATTCCACAAAAAACGTACTGCTTGGGAGGTTATGCGAAACACAGTACGCCTTATGAAAGCAGCTGGATTTTTTAAAGAGTTCATTTTTGTTAGCAATGTTTTATTTCTGGCTTGGTTTTTGTTGACTTACACGTGCATTTCATATTTTAAGTTAAGTTCGTAATTTGGTATTGGAATGCAGTTCATCCTGTCATGAAGCCGAGGTGCTCAAGGCGCCACTGGGTTCCCTGGTATTCGCCGTCCGCCGCGGATTCTAAATCTCGATCCACGATGCTGATCGTCCGCCCAAGGGCGTTTTTTTGTTTTTACAGTGTGGCTTACGAGCTTAAAAATTAGTAAATGGAAGCCCACTTTATTCAGGTCTTTTCTCTGTTCAGTGTCCTCAGCCGCCTTCCGTGTCCTGGCGGCGCGTGGCGGCTTTAAGTTTTTTCTTTGGAATCTTCAACTCTACATAAAAATAGAAATGGGTTGACCACACTAGGAATCTTGAGAGAAATCAGCAGGGAATACGCGATTCATCCACCCTGCCTTATCCGATTCCGAAGACTGACAGCGCTGTAACTGCCTTTAGACCAGGAGACGTGTTTCACGTTTTCGAATATATGTGCAAAGTAAATTCTCTGGCTTACGTGGAAGGATTTTATTATGTGTTTCCAAGTTTTACTGGCGCATATTCACGAAAAATTAGTTGTAGCAGATACCTTGCAGATACATTTATGTGTTGTGCCATCAGAAAATGGTTTTAAAACGGGTTTTTTGTAGGCGATACAATAATTTAACACCTTGATTGAATCAGCTTGTTGTGACGAACTCGACAGCTTATCTGTATTTTGAGAATTGCTCGAAGTTTTCAAGATGTCAGCGTTAATAGGAACTAGCGTGGACACGAGGCTCAAAACGGGGGAACTTTTCGTATATAAATGTATGCCCCCGTAAGAGCCTCCACTTCATGCTAGATCCAGTTCAATACCGAGAATACGAATATGGTTTATTTAGCAGCCTACCAGATAAGAGAGGAGTGTCCAACAGACCTTACTCGTATTCTCCGTAATGAGCTGGAACTAGCGTGCATACGAGGCTTAAACGGGGGAATCTTTTTATATGTAAATGTATGCCCCCGTAAGAGCCTCCACTTCATGCTAGATCCAGTTCAATACCGAGAATACGAATATGGTTTATTTAGCAGGCTACCAGATAAGAGAGGAGTGTCCAACAGACCTTACTCGTATTCTCCGTAATGAGCTGGAACTAGCGTGCATACGAGGCTTAAACGGGGGAATCTTTTTATAGGTAAATGTATGCCCCCGTAAGAGCCTCCACTTCATGCTAGATCCAGTTCAATACCGAGAATACGAATATGGTTTATTTAGCAGCCTACCAGATAAGAGAGGAGTGTCCAACAGACCTTACTCGTATTCTCCGTAATGAGCTGGAACTAGCGTGCATACGAGGCTTAAACGGGGGAATCTTTTTATATGTATATGTATGCCCCGTAAGAGCCTCCACTTCATGCTAGATCCAGTTCAATACCGAGAATACGAATATGGCCTATTGCCGGCCACTGAACACCCTATATTGCTTGCCGACACCAAAAAATATTGACTGTGGAAAGGACTCCTCGGTTACTTTGGTTTTGCATTATTTCCGTAGAGCGGTTTTCAATTGAGTGTCGTAAAACCAAAACCAAACCAATTACTCTGGCCAATCACAACAGACCGAAACAGCGCAATGAGCCAATCAGAATACGAAGTAGTTACATGCAGCCGACGCAAAGCGCGGGAAAATGCGCGCGTGCAAGTCGTGATTGGTTTTGGTTTTGTTTCTCATTGGTTGAAAAAGAGGCGCGAATTGAATTAGCCAATCACAGAGCGAAGCAATGCAAAACCAAAGCAAACGCAATTTACTTTCGACACTCAATTGAAAACCGCTCTATGCGATTGGCCAGCAAAACTTGCGCTACTTTCTCAACCAATGAGAAACAAGACCAAACCAATCGTGACTTGCTTGCTCAACTTTCCCGCGCTTGAAGCCGGTTACATGTGTTGCTTCGAATTCTGATTGGTTCGTTGCGTTGTTTGCGTCTGTCGTCATTGGACACAGTAATTCTTTACGGCGCTCAGTTGAAAATCACTCTATATTGCTATTTCAGGTAAACTACTCGAGAGAAAGTGGGGAAGATGTCAGCACTCCAAAACACGGTAGGGTAAGTTGGAACTTTTCTAATTATTATTTTGGTGAGTTTTACTTACTCTGTTCACATTATCAACGCTCTCAGTGAGTAAGAGCACAAATTTTCCCATTCCTCGATTTGCATCGCAGTAAGTCTTTGTAAACATGCGTGCAAACAGTTTATGACGTCAAGTAAGGAATAGACCCATGCCCCTTACTAGCTCGGTCGTGGGAAAGATGCTGGCTAGATTTCGTAACAAAAAGTCAAGATTTGGTTTGAAATGCACAAAATGGCGCAATTTGTTTCGAACAGGTGCAAAGATTTATTTAAGCGAAAAAAATATTTTGAGGTTCGGTGCACTTTAAAGCTATAATGCCAGTGGACCCTCTTAACAAATGAAGGCTACGAGCCTTTAGTTTCTCTTAGAAGGGAAATGTTAGGCTTAATTTCCGCCGCTCATGAACGCGGGTTCATTTTCCGAAACAGCGGTTGGCAATCGAACGTAGGGAAATGTAGGTCCGTCCATTCCGGGAAAAACGGGTCCCTAGAAGTTTTCCAAGTACAGGGTATTTTACTTTTGGGATGGTTGTCAGTCACCGTGCCAACAGTTTCATTGCTTTCAAGGTGGACCCTAATAACGCCCCACATGTAGGAGGGAACACTTGGGCCGGGGGCACCGGAGGCCGAGATACAGCAGGGCTCGGAGGTAAAGGGGCCCGTATCGCCTGGACGCGGGGCATGACGTGCATCAGTTGTCTGATGAAGAAAAGGACGCAGTACCAGATGATGTCAAACGCGCCGCGCGGGAAATGGGACGGCGAGCATTCAAACAAAGGTTGGTGTCTCTTACCAATTCCCTTACCCACCTTCTCTACCGCGATAATGATAAAACTGCCCTCCAGTTTCGTTCCGCCCGGCCTCGCCGACTGGACTGATAGGCTTGCACCCTTGAGGAAGGAACAACTCACAGTTTACTCATCAGCTAGCCCTTCTGGTTACCGTTCCGTTGTTCCATCCTTTCTTTCCTTTTCTCTTTTTCTGACGTCAGGTTGCGTGAAATCCAGATGACTGAATACGACGCCGAAATGTATGAATCTTTTTCGTCACGTGTTCGCCGTCAGGTCCAGTCCTTGCGCGTTATCCTAGACAGCTTGCAGGCGCGCGGGAAGGAGCGAGTATGGCTTCGGAACCAGACCTCCGGCGAGCTGGACGATGCCAAGTTGATTGAGGGACTGACAGGAGAACGAGCGATTTACAAGAAACGAGGAGAAGAAGACCCAGAGGTAATACAGATAGGACAATCCTGAGATGCCTTTCGCCTCGGTATTAAAACGAGGCGCGGTGCAAAGCGCTGAGTTTCAAAATCAATTTTCTACATTCAGAATTCACTTATAACTAATTGTCAATTAAGACTCAGAAATGGCTATCCCTGTGAATTCAGCTCTTTAATAAGTTTAGTCTTACAAAGCAAAAATGGACGCTTGAATTAAAAGTAGTCTTAGAGACTTCTCATTTCAAGTATTGTTTACCGGTCTGTTCAAAGAGCCGTATACAACGTGGTTTACTTGATAATTTCATGACTTTATTTTGTCTCCATTCCGATGATTTGTTGTTAATTTATCATTTTTTTAGCTCGGAACTCCTCAGCGTCTTCCCAAGCGCCTGCGGTTTGTGGTTGATGTCAGCGGTAGCATGTATCGCTTTAACAGCTTAGATGGAAGACTGGGGCGAGTGATGGAAGCAGCTTGTTTAGTGATGGAAGCATTTAACCAGTATGACAACAAAATTAAGGTAATTAAGGTAATTCATCTTCTTCATGCGTTTTCTAGTCTTGCCTGCATTCACGCTCATCAGTGTTACCCGGAACTAGTCCTCGCATGCACACAGTAAGTATTTACGTCTGTTAACTCCAATCGTGATCTGGGAAAACACGAAACTATTTAGCTAATACATCGATATTTTCCTCTATGAAGACGTGCTTGCAGTCCAAATGAAACCAATTTGCTGTGATTTTCTTGTAGTTCGATATTGTTGGCCATTCAGGCGATTCTCCCGAAATTCCTTTTGTCTCCCATGATGCATCGCCAAAAAACAACAAGGAGCGCCTCGATATCATGAAGCAGATGCACGCCCACGCGCAGTACTGCTGGAGTGGCGATCACACTTTGGAGGCCACGGATTTAGCGATTAAGCGGATAACAGAACAGGAAGCGGATGACTATTTTGTTGTGGTGTTGAGTGATGCGAATTTGGAGCGATATGGCATACCCGCAGAGGCCTTTGGGAAGGTACTGACGTCAGACGCACGCGTCAACGCCTTTGCTATCTTCATTGGTTCACTTGGCAACCAAGCAGACAGGCAAGTACATCTGACACCGGCGTTTTTTATTATTATTTATCATCATCATTATCGTCGTCGTCGTCGCCATCATCATCATCATCATACCATCATCATCTTCGTCGTCGCAATCATCGTCATCGTCATCATCATCGCCATCGCCATCGCCATCATCATTATCATCATCATCACCATCATCGTTATCATTGTCATCATCATAATCACAACTACCACCATCATCACCATCACCACCGCCACCGCCACCACCATCATCTTCGTCGTCATCATAATCATCGTCATCATCATCATCATCAACATCATCGTTATCATTGTCATCATCACAATCACCACTACCACCATCATCACCATCACCACCGCCACCGCCACCACCATCATCTTCGTCGTCATCATCATCATCGTCATCATCGTCATCATCAACATCATCGTTATCATTGTCATCATCATCACCACTACCACCATCATCACCATCACCACCATCATCATCTTCGTCGTCGTCATCATCATCATCTGCAAACTGCAGCTCCATTCAGGCCCACATGGCTATTTCTCGCGGCTTTTTTACGGTACATGACCACCTCTCATTCTCCAAACTCCCAGGGTCTCTTCTTAACTAAACTGAATAACAAATCCGTCTTCTCGTGGCGAAAAAACTTTAATTGAAAATTTGATGTCACTATACGTGAAACCTTAATTTCGCATGTCATCGAGAGCTTTATTTCGCCCTATTACGGTTTAATTCCACGAATGTCCTGGATTGAATTCAATCTTAGGTTTTTTTAATTTCATAATGGTTTCAGTTTTCATGGAGATCACAGTTTTTGTTGCCCCGTCTGTCGTGTAAGTCCTGACTTGGCCAGTGTTTTTAAGTTTCGTAATATTCGCAGTTTACAGTTGCCGTCATCTTTCCGTGAGTGAATAAGGGGTTAATTTCTGAAGAAACTATGGTGCTGCGTCGGTGGGGAAGTGGGAGTTGATAATGTGAATTGACCATCGTAAAGAGATTTAAAAGCTGATGTTTCGAGCGTTAGCCTTTCGTCAGAGCGAATTGAAGATCAGCTTTTGAATCCCTTTACAGTGGCCATTTACATTATCAACTCAGCTGATAAAACCAAAGTCCGCGAAATTTGCCAATATTTTGCGCAGTTTTCGAATAATTCGCAGTCCTGGTTTCGGCCTGTCTAGAACTGTGAGTTTATGTCATTTTGGATGCCGACTTTGCAGTTAATTGACATATTTACTTTTTTTTTTTCATTTTTCTCTCAGGTTAGTGAAAAAGTTGCCATCAGGAAGGGCCTTCGTTTGTATGGACACCAAACATCTTCCTCAAGTCCTACAGCAAATCTTCACTTCTGCCATGCTGACTTCAAGATGATGACAAGCTTTTATTGTGAAGGACGTCTTTGTGTTCTAGGAATGCTTATTTTACATGAGAGTTCTAAAGTGATGACGTCACAAAAACTGAATTTGTAAAATTATGGGATTTGTTCAGATATTCAGAAAGAACATGATAAAAAAGACCTACTTGCCAAAAATCAGCATTTTCTTACAGTTTGAGAGCGAGATATTAGTACCTTTATGTGCGACGTGATCTTAAATGATACTGGACGGTGCAGCACAATAACATGGTTTTAAATTTCAAGGCGTATTTCGCGAGTATGCGATTTGAAGAGAAAAGAGAACCGAGGGGTATTAAATTTCGCGATTTCGTCCTTTTTTAACGTCGCAAAAATCCGTATAGTAAAGACCAGTTAATTGTAAAATAGTATTTAGGTCGTGTTTCCGCAGCATTGAACATTTATTTTCTAAGCACAACCCGCGCGGTTGTTGACAACCAGCGAATTACATCTGCAACAATCAGGTTCGTAGTAGTCCCAATCAGATTCACGTATTCGCAGTAGCCTGCGGTTACAAGAGATGGGCTGAATGATCTTACAGCCACAAGCGCAAGTCTAGTGGCCTCCAATTAATTCGCATACTTTCGATGGACAACTTTTTCTCCTGGTAATATCAGTACGTGATAAGCATACAATTCACCGAGTCCACCAGGTGAAGTAGTAGTAGTAGTAGTAGTAGTAGTAGTAGTAGTAGTAGTAGTAGTAGTAGTAGTAGTAGTAGTAATTAACATTTCTATAGCGCAAATTAACATGTAGATATGATCAAATGCGCTTTACAAACTATAATGAGGAATAAGAATAAAGGGAATGAGCGCTGAAGTTGTCTTGGTGCTTCTTTATCTCCCCTCGGCGACATTACTTTGATAAATGTCTAGAGATCTGTGAAAAGAACTGGTGTGTTGCGTTATTGGGGGGAGGTGGTGAGAGCACTCGCCTTCCACCAATGTGGACTGGCTTCAATTCCCGAACTGGACGTCATATGTGCGTTGAGTCTACTCTGGCGCCTGTTTCTCAAAACCCCCGAAAACGTTTCGAGCCCGAAAAACTATTTTGCATGCACTGGGTTCGTTACCAGAAATTCGATTTATAACATTTTAAATTATCTTTTAACTCGTTCTTGTCCGCCATTTTGTACGTGTTTTTCTGTAATTTTCGAGGGTTTGAGGTCAAATCGATCTTCCATATAAGGGGTCACCACGGAGATATCGCTGGTCCACAACATTGAAGGCTCTATCTTTCATGTCACGCTTGTCACGCTAGCTGTCGTTTACTTGTAAACGATCACTCAGCTACAACTCGGTACGTATTTCATTTATAAGTGTGTTTTTCGAGCCATTTTCCACCTCAGAAGCCCTCTGCCAGGCATCATAAAGTTGCGTTGGTGGGTAGAGGCAATCCTTCGAAAGAATACGGAGGTGGGAAGCAATTTCACACCAAGTGAGCCGCCGAAAGGTGAAGTTGTGTCCCTAGGCATTCTGTGAGTAGGTTCCGGGACCTGGCATGGCAAATTTTGGCGAGTTTTGAGTTGTAAATAATGTAATCGGTGCAATAGTTTGCCAGCAGGACCGGGTGGCTCGGCACTTATAAAAAATATCTGGCAGTTATCCAAGCATATCCCAGAATTCCTTTGGGTCACAAATGCGAACTTGTCAGACAGCGTTAAGGCCATGTTACACGAGACAATTTTTCTTGCAACTTGCAACGCAACGATGACGAATAAAAAACCTTTCAAGTTGCAGAGGGGGTGTCACACGCAAGCAACTTGTCTCGCAACGTTGCGAAAAGTAGAGGGTCGTTCTACTTTTCTTGCAACCCGCAAAGCATCAATTGCAGTTGCAAAATGGGGTGTTACACGTGAATTTTTTCTTGCAACTTGCAACGCAACGTTTGTTGCGTTGCAAGTTGCAAGAAAAATTGCTTCGTGTAACATGGCCTTTACCCAGGTCGGGCTAAGGAATTGAGCGGGCAAATTGGAACAGATTGCAAGAAGTTGAGTCGAAGTTTAATGCCAATGTAGATTCTTAGCTTGAAGAGGGATTTTTTTGTCTTCAAAACTTCAAAACAAAGTTGCTTATTTTTGGTGTTGTCCTAGAGCGTTTTTGGTTTTGCAACAGAATAAACAGTCATATTCAAGGAAAATCGGTACTTTTAATACGTTTACGGAGTGATAGTCTAAGAAACTCAGTATTTGGCAATAATAATGGCCCATTTCAAACATAGTCCGGGATTTGGAAAAGTTACAGGTTTTCAAAGCACCGGTCTTCAGCGACCGGTAAATTGCAGAGTCGGACAAGAAAGAGTTAAGAAAGCACGCTATAAAATTGAGAAATACACTGGGCTAGTTTGTTCAAAACGCTCGTAAAAGTCTATAGAAAACCGACTTGAAAAACACTTCTCGGGCCCGAAATGTTTTCCGGAGTTTTGAGAAACGCACACTGCTCCGGCTGAGAGGTTTTTCTGCGGGTACTCCGGTTTTCCCCTCTCCTCAAAAGCCAACACTTCTAACTGGATTCCAGTTCGATCCGGAATGCTCGAACGTTTAATACATGAGCCTCCAGCTCGGGAGATTGGGCAACCACTCCTCACGCTATCGAGCTTAAATAAATTGATTTGATTTTGATTTGATTTTTGCGGGGATTACAGACAGATCGACAGACTGAGTGAAGACAGCGGATTTCAACTAATTCTCTGTTTTTTTCACCAAACTTACAGCACCAGGATGCGAGACCCAGGATGCTAGCTTCCCGAAATAGCCTTTCATTACTAAAAGCTACTAAAAGTCACGACAAACACTGAACTCCGTTAC
This sequence comes from Pachyseris speciosa, assembly GCA_016490735.1. Classification (NCBI taxonomy): domain Eukaryota; kingdom Metazoa; phylum Cnidaria; class Anthozoa; order Scleractinia; family Pachyseridae; genus Pachyseris; species Pachyseris speciosa. The sequence goes on from JAEMWC010000371.1 coordinate 571,603, forward strand.
TTATATATGGAAACCTCCCCTTTCTCCCCCCACCCACACACACTAGGGAGCTTTAGCAACGACGACGGCTACGGCAACGAAAACGTCACTTCAAATTATGCACATGTCATCGGCTTCCCCGTGGGTCGACCCCCGGGCTAACTAGGGGGATTGTAAAATCAGTCAAGCAAACTTGGGAATTTCCCCGGGGGTCGGGGAATCTCTCAAGACAAAGTCCCCTGGGTGAGCTGTTTCTCAGCTGAAAATCCCCGTGACATCCTTTTCAAACTTGTGAATTCCCCACCCCCTAATCATTAATCGTAAAACAATGTCAAGATTTTCCCCTACGCTCGGGGAAAGAATCCCATTAATCTCCTTGTATTCCCCCACATATCTCCCTGGTTGTCCCGGGGGTCGACCCCACGGGGAAGCCGATGACATGTGCATTAGAACTTCTCGTTTTTGTAGCGCTTTCGCTATTATTCCAATTTGTTTAACTTTGAAAATACTGGCGAACTATTCAGGAACTGAATTGTTATGAACGCCGTTAAAGTAAGGAAAAAGAAAGAAAACTTTACAGTCAGTCTCCCGTTCTCGAGAAAACCTAAAATTTGGTCATTTCACGTTGTTGTTTTGCAGAGGTCGGGAAAGAAATGTACCAAAATGGAAAACGCACGTGCAGAGCCATTGTTTTTGTTCATTAAACCTATTGTTTTGTGGCGTTCACGTTGCCGTTGCCGTCGTCGTTGCTAAAGCTCCCTACTCACTCACACACACACACAGTCAAAAGGGCCCTGAATGATATGAACAATCCAGAGCTACCGCTGCCGAATTCATCCAACCTGGCGCTAGTGAATCTTTAAGTGATAATCAAAAGAATAATGCGGTTTGCTGATTTAGATTGCGGCATGTAGGGGCCGAGAAATTAATCCACCTTTATTTTTACGTACGGTTCTGTCAATTTGGTCTACACCTACATCTACAGTATTAATTATTTATCTATAGCGGTTTTGCATTTACATAGTACATTACAAGTAGTAGTTAGACAATACACATAAGTAAGTAACCCATTTTACAACAGTCTTGTTGCAGAAGATTACATAGCCAAATTACTTGCGGCTCGTTTGAAGCTATCATACGAATCGGATTCAATCATGCATGCAATCGCTTAAATTGTTCCAATCCTTAATTTTTCTAAGAAAGAAACCAAACTTGTAGGTATTTCCTGAAGAAGACGGTTGGCTCGACAATGTGCATATCATTAACGGACAGTCTACGGACCGACTTATCCTTTGACAGCCTGTACAGTCCGTACGGATCGTTTGACGGACTGTATCAGTTTGCGTATATTGGCCCCCAGCCAAAAAAAGATGGTTTCCCTGTCGTCTCTCGCTTATGGCGATGTTGCACGTCATACTATTTGTGTGTAACAGATCATATTGCAAAAAAGTAACTACAGTATCTCCTTTCTGTTATATAAAATATTGTTTCGCGTGAAGGTGAAAATAAGAGCAACAAAAAACTTATAATGCAACAATTTTGCTCTACAGCTTGAAACAAAAATGTTGACCGTTTCACTCTTGGCCTTTGAAGGATCAGATGTGTTTACGAAAATGTGCGCCAAACTGACGCATGCTGCAAACCTTTTCCCGCCAATTCCCGGAAACACTTGTAATTCAATCAGCCAATAAGAACGTGTTATAACCCAACCGCCCAATCCAGAAAGAGCATTTAACCCACGTGATATTTATCTGCACGTGGGTCAGGTGTTAAGTTGGCGCCGTTTTCGAGAAAATTTTCATTCAGTTGTTGACGACAAACGAGTCACGAATTTTTCACAGAGAGAATATCATGTATTTTTCTCTGTTATAATTTATCTTCTCTGCCTACTTAACTTCAGCAAATAACGCATTTAGCACCTGATAACAGCTTCTCAAACTAAAAACCACTGAAGAGAGAGTGGCTAAAGAGACTAAAGGTGAGTTTTATTTCTCGCACTGTTAACCTTTGAAACTGTGGCAGAGTTTGGACAGTTCATAGATGCGTGCATGCATACTGCATTACATAAAATTCATTAAGGTGTTATAATAAGTTCTTCTTTATTTGTTACCCTTCCTTTTACTAAAATTTTATCATGGTTGTTTTGTAGTGGAAATTTCCTGTGGAATTGCAACAAGATAACTTTAGTCGGTGAACTCACGTGGCCTGGAAACATTGCGTTGTTTGTCAAGCCGGAGGAAATTGCAGGTAATAGTTGTAAAACTATTTATAATTTTCTTCCAGCGAAAATTTAACGAGCAGGTCAAGTTTCTTTTAATTCCAAGCTTTAACGTTAAATTTTGAAATACTTCAAACTTCAAAGATTCGTTATTTGCGTAAGTTTGTACAATACCAGTGAACAGTATTATCATGACAAAGGAGTGCAAATCAAGGCACAGCGTTTCTTTTGAAATTACCAAGAGGCGGAACAATTGGCACATTTTTTGAATTATAATAATAAGCTTTTTTTCGCTTGTGGTCGCTCAAATTTTGGAGAAAGGACGAACAATGAGAGTTTTAAGAAGAGTTTCCGAACGCGCCAATTTCCTCTGGAAACAGTAAGAACTTAACTGATTTTTTTATTATTTTTGCAAGAGCCCCTGTGAAGTTTCAAATTTCCTTCTTCAATTTATTTTGCAATTTCAGCAATTGAAAATGCACAAGAAGAATAAAATATTCAGAAGTTTCCATTCAACTCTGTTCAAATTAAGGATAAAAAGGAGCAAAGAGATGCGCGCTACTGAAACTTGTACCACTGACCCGCTTTGCGAACGCTAAAAATAAATCTAGCTAAACTTGAAATAACTAAATAAACAAGAGCCTGTGTAACTCCTTCGCTTCTTTTTTACCGGCAATAATTGTTTTTTTTTTCTTTATCAAATGGAATTTTCCAACGTGAAGAGGAAACGAAGAAAAAGTTTTCGCCAAATATTTTAGAAACGCGCGGGTTTTCGTGGGCCTTATTCACGACAGTCATCGATTTGCAAATGCTAACGCCGAGAGGTTTCGCCTTTTTTATTTAATATTATTTATTTATTTATTTGCCACACACAATGAACTTACAATGATTAATAAGTTACAGTGGTTAATACACAGAAATTACAATGGTTAACATAGAAAAAACAGGACAAAAAGAAAAATTTAAATTCACATCAAAATAATATCCAGAATTTTTCTTTCAAAATGGTTTAAATTCAGGAGCAGAAAGAACCAGGTATAAAGTCACACGTTTGGCATAATTTTTATTTTGGTGACTTCGGTAGTTAGAGTACACTGGTTTTTTTTTGTTGTTTTTGTTTTGTTTTTTTAATAAGAACGTCTAATTTTGGAGCCGAGACTGAACGTTCTTATATTTCTTGCGATTTGAGGCTGACAAAGTAAGATGTTTTTAAATTACATGGTATACACCATTTCAGTAAATCAATGCAGACGTGACCAGGAAACCTATCAAAGTGCATTGCCTGCTGAGATGTGGTATCAAGTTCCTTGCTCGTACTTGCGCGACTTGCTTGCTCTGATGCCACGTGCGAGATCTCTCGCCAACCAACACTAGCTAAATTTGGCTTTAGAAAAAGCACTGAACATAGAGGTTCGCAACGCGACATGAATTTACCCTTAAGTATAAACTCTTGTTGTTAGGCCATCGTAGCTTGATTAGAAATAAAACACAAACAGCTGACATAAACAGCGTGTATTTCTACTGAAAGTGCTCGTTTGAAAATAATGCAAACTCCTGGGTGGGAAATAACATGGGATTAAATCAAAGTCAGTAAATTTATGTTCCATTTGTGGTTGTCTCTCGAAAATGCATTTTATATCTGGGGGAGCTTTTTTAAAGTTGCTTTTGGCCAATGACAACATTTACAAATATAGTACAAGACAAAGTAAACTTCCTATAAACACTCCTTGGAAACTGTTTTTGGTGCTTGAATACTCCTTGAATTTAATGTACACAAGCATAAAAATGCAGGCGATTTTAAAATTTCTTTCACTCAATCTGAAGTGCACTTTATTCTTTTATTTTCAGTTTTCCTGTGTTTCCTGGTAACATTTTCGTTGAGCCACATCTGAAATAGCTGCCTGTTCCAAATGCCTCAGCCACAGGACACCAAATGTCCATCTACTCCACAGCATCTGTACCATCTACTGAGTCAGCTTCACCTAAACAAGCAATGGAGGCCGGTCAGTCAAATAGGGGTGGGAATGGGGGGTAAATAAGAGCTCTGGATGAACCTTACAATGCACACGATACACAGATGATTGGCTATTCGGCTTAATTTAATTGTAGTTAGATTAGTTAGTTGGGTCCCAAGGGTTTGGATGGCTCCTCCCCTTTAGGCCCCCATTTGGGTTCCTTTGCAGGTTATTCGGCCATCAACTGGAAATCGAATCGCTTTTCGGCTTTTTTTCATTCGGATTGTTTTAATCTTTCTACAAGTTCAGCAAGTTCAAGATGTCTTCATCTCAAGGCTTTTTCACTTGGAATCTTCTTTTGGACGCTCTTCATCTTCGACATCATTCTCATGCTTAGTTGCGCATAGGTTTTCAAACTACTACACTTCACTTGTCAGGCAGTTTGTCCTGGAATAAGTGAAGCTACACTCCGTAAGGTTCAACCAGATTTTGAAATAAACTAATAACTTAGGAACCGGAGCTTGAGGTCATTCAACTTTGGAAGGAGACCAGTTTTGGCAACTCCTGACAGGTTTAGTGGTCTTCCTGGTTAAAAGTTAGTTCATGCTAAGGACTCGTCAGGCACGTAAAACTGGGAATAAAGGGACAAACAATGCACACATCCTAGTCCAGAAGAGTAGAACTATTACTTAACATTATATTCAGCTGTTTCAACCACCAAACATTACTCCTGAAGACATCAAGTATTTTAAAATTGTCTGTTGTCAAAGTTATCTAAAACAAGCTACCAGGTCAAATGTTTGTCTGAAGCCATTCCCAATTACCAGAAAAAACAGCTGTCAGATGAAAGATTTATCCACTTCTCTGTAATGAGTCAAAATTATCAGAGAGCAACAGTGACAGTTGAAGCATTTATCCAATTGTCCATTGTGACTCAAAATTACCAGTGTCATAGAAACTGCCAGATAAAGGATTTATCCACTTGTCTATATTAATGTGACTAAATTATCTGAAAACTGGCAGATAAAACATTTTATTCACTTATCTGTTGTCACTCAAAATTACCACAAAGCAGTTGTAAGCTCAAATATTAATCCAATTTTTACTGTTGTCAAAAAAATTATCTGAGAGCACCAGCTGCCTCATACAACATATAATTCCAAACAGCAAGTTGCTAGTAAGAACGTTTTGGCAATATTGGTTGAAACAGCTATAATTATCTAACAGTAATACTCTAGCTGGATCTCAGAGAAGAAGAAGACACCAATCTGGCCTGAGGTATGTGGATTTTTGTTGTTTTCCAGCGAATCTTCATTCGGCACATCCGGCTTCATCGTCATTCCAAATTTGACAACGCATTCCATTTAGATGCTTGGTATCGACAAAGAATCGATAGCAAGCAGTCAGCAATGCCAGATTGTGTCTGTGGGACCCTGAGTGTTTCAGTTAAGGTGTCAAGCTTTATGGACACAGAAACATTCTTGGTTTCACTGGACACTGAACTCTTAGCATAGGTGCGCACCCTTCGACAGACCTACTGAGCTCCTCTTGATAATTAACTTAAGACTTATTAGCTCTGTAATTCTTAAATAAAAAATAAAAGTCTGAAAACTGCTATGTTGTCAGTGTCTTTATCTTAAAACATTAATTTATTTACAGTAGGATTAAGTAAACAACTCAATACTAACAACTCATTTCATTTCAGGGACTAACCAATTATTTTATTTCAGGGAGCAAAATGCGCGTGCATCACTTGTTGTAATGAAGTTTTGTAACTGAAATAAAAATCTGAAAAACACAGGTGTCACTGTATTAATTAACAAACATACTAACAATTCCATTTCAGGATTATATCAGCATACATTTTAAGAGCAGCCTGCTCAACAAAACTGTAACTGAATTTATTATAATAAAAGAAACAAAAACAGTTGTCAGTGTCTTGTCTCAACAAAACTAACCTAGACATCTCAATTTCAGCAATTAAGTAGTACTATCTTAACATATTACATGTAGCTTCAATCCACAAGACGGTTTTCATTGATTGACTACATACAAGAAGACAACATCATAAGTCAAAGGATGATCATCAAGAAGAAGTCTTTGATAAAACATTTCTTCTCATCAAGGTAAGCTATACAAATTTTCTTATTTCAGATTTCATATTAACTGGTTTATCATTTTATCTTACAGCTGACACCTTCTGCTTAGTGCTACACCAAACTACAATCAAATGCAATTATTCAATTGTTTACTCTTAATCCAAATTACTGCACAAACTGTCACTCAAGAAGATTATCCAATTGTTACACTGTCACTCCAAATTATTTTAAATGAATGTCACTCAAGAGGAATATATTCAATTGATTACTGTCACTGCAAATTACTGCATGAACTCACTCAAGATGATTATTCAATTGTTACACTCTCACTCCAAATTATTTTAATGAACTGTCACTCAAGATGAATATATTCAATATTATTGTTTACCTGTCACTCCAAATTATTGCAATGAACTGTCACATAAGATGAATCTATTTTGTTTACTGTCACTCCAAATTTTGGCACAAACTGTCATGCAAGATCATGACTATCCAATTGTTTACTGACATTCAAAAGTATTGCAATCAACTGTCACTCAAGATGAATATGTTCAAATGTTTACTGTCACTCCAAATTTTGGTGCAAACTGTCATGCAAGATCATGATTATCCAATTGTTTATTGTCAATACAAACTACTGCAATGAACTTTCACTCAAGATGATTATTCAATTGTTACACTTTCACTCCAAATTATTGCAATTACCTGTCACTCAAGATGAATATTGAATTGTTTACTGTCACTCTAAATTTTGACACACACTGTCAATCAAGATTATTATTGAATTGTTCACTTTTTGCTGCTAATGCAAATTGACACTGACACTGACGAACCAGAGTACCCACTTGAACAATAACTACTAAGGCTGCAAAGTCTTTCACCAGGTCATCTCAGACCTATGCCTTTTACACCTCCTTTGATGCGTCCATTGCACTGCAATTCGTAGCAGTGAATTTGCTTCCATTTGGAAGACTTCTCACAGCCATTTCCCCTTGCTTCAATATAGTAACAGAAAGCAGCTCTACATTGCAGAATAATTAGCAGATCCTGGTTGTTAATATACTATCAGGCCAGATCATTTGATGCATCAAAAGCATTTAAAATGGAAGACATCTTGTCTCTTGGAAATCTCACTGGTCTTGCAATCTTTAGCACTCTCTTCCATATGGATGGACGCTAGAGATGCTTCTACCAAATACTGATTCTAGCAGTTGGATTCAATGATTGGTGAATTTGCAGACTGCAGCAACCAACCAAAATGGTTGGTTTTTCCAGATCATTATTATTTAGACCAGGCTCTTCTATGCCTCCTTTGAGGCGTCCATTGCACTATTGGTAATTCTTTGCAGTGAATCTGTTTCCAGTCAAATGACAAGTTTAACAGCCATTTACACCTGCTGTGTAGTAACAGAGAGTGATGCAAGATTATGGGATAATTAGCAAATCCTTCAGTTGTTGTTAATCCTGTTTGGATGGAGCTATATAAAAAAGTCAAGTGTTGAGAAATCAAGTCTCTTGGAAATCTTACTGGTCACCTTTCAGCACTCTCTTCCATACAGATTGAAGGACACATTGCTCTTTCATATTAAAATGTTTGTATGTTGATTCAACTTGATGGATTTCGAGAATGTATTGAGTGATCAATACACTCTATTTTGATAGGCTGTCTTTAGACAGGCCTTTTTCTAAACTTCTTTTAAGGCATCCATCTCACTGCATTTCTTGGCAGTGAATATATTTCCAGTTGGATGACATGTTTCAGCCATACACCTCCTTTTTTGTGAAGTATATAAACAGAGCAGGGAGCTCTAGTTACAGGAGATTTAAACAAGTCGTTGCTGCTATATTCTGTTAGGCCTGAAGATCCCCTTGACGCAACAAAAGCTCAACCTGATAGACATCTAAGTCTCCTGCTGGAAATTTTACCAGTTACATTCTAGCACTCTTGTTCAGAATGAAGGACACATTGCTACTAAATATAGTATAGAGTTTACTCACTGTGTGCAGATTCAACGCGGGGGATTTCTAGGCTGCTATTAGCATTTGGTTTACCTTGGAGTCTTCACAACACATCTTCAACATTCACAATCCAATGTGTCTTTGTTGCCCAGATAAATAAAGTCAAACACCTTTTTGAAGGGCTGGAAGTTCACAGTGATCCATTGCATGGTTACCTGGTACTTGTCACATTAGACCATGTCAGCATTTATTTCCATGCCAGCTAGGTAGCTTAATGTCAGTGATGCGAGTCTGTCCAACTTCTCTTGGATGCTGCATGGATATTAAAGCTCATATTGGTCTGTAAAATCCAAATCCTAAAGCATTGTGGAAAGCATCCACTCTCTGTTCATGTTAGCACTGTAGCTGTTTCTTTCCCCCAAACCAGTCCATGGTCAGAATGAATCTAGGAAGAAGGATAAGGTGCATCGATCCCTGCTTGAAAGCTTAAGCTCACTGCAAAATGTTGTTCACAGACCATTTAATGGAACTGGAAATCTTCACATAGCATCTTCAAATGAAGATCATACCTTAGCTTATCAATATAATATTATCCACAGTATGCTTCAGAGCAAACTCAGAGGCTTCCTTGGAATCAACACACAGGACATAAGGACTGCTATTGCAAGTAACATCTGCTCTATACATGATTTTACCTCGGTCCATAACACCAGCCCGCCTACTTTCCAGCGTTAGTATCTTGATAAGCAATCTACCGAGAGAACATACCTTCTCAAGATTTTCCACAAAGTGCAGGTTTGGAAACTATCAGACGCTTTCTCAAAATCAACATACAGGACCTGAAAGCTGCTTTAACAACAACAACAACAACAACTTTATTACAAGTTGTTTACAATAAAACCAATAGTTTGTCCCGCAAATAGCTACAACGCTAATTGAGACGGGACAAAATGACCAAAGCTAAGAGAAATTGTCCAAATGCTGTTCAAGTTAAAAGGACTGCTGAAGTGTTGTTTGAAGACAAAATCTGCTCTATCTATGATATCCCCTCACAAAAATCCGTCTGCTCCTTTCGAATATTCTCTTCAGCATAAACTTTCCAAGGGAGAAAGCAGCCTCTCACGATGATTGAAACAAAGCATCATACATTGGAAACTATCAAATACCTTCGTGAATCAACACACAGGACATTGAGATTACTTTTTGATTCAGGAGAATACTGACAGGTTTACCCAAGGATAAAAAACTGTTCTTTGCACGAGTTCACTCTTGTGAAACCAGCCTGTTCCTTTGTAATATTCCCAATAGTATCCTTGTGAATCTTACAAGCAAAGTCATAACTTCTCAAGATTATCCACAGCATGCTACATTTCAAACTATCAGACACCTTCTTCAAATCAACACACAGGATTTGGATGTCCACAGACTACTGATGCATTTCTCTGAGAACAAAAATCTGCTCTGTAACTATATATGATCTTCCCTCCCTGAGACCAGCATGCCTTCTCTTCTTGACTAATATTCTCTTTGGTACCTTCCAAGGGAGGCAATACCTTTTCAAGATGTCCCACCTACAGTGTGCAGGACTGGAAACTGTTATTTTTAGAAGTGTTATTCTCACAATCAACACAGCTAGAGGGCACAGAGGTTTTTCTATTCATGAGATCAGTGGACTGCTAAAGTATTTGTCTGAGGACAAAAACCTGCTCTGTACATAATCTACCCCCCCCCCCCCCCCTTGAAATAATTATTAGCCTGCTTCTACTTTCTTCTATTTTCTGCAGCATTGTGATGATCTTAACAATATTCCAAGGAATTAAGAAAATAACTTCTTAGGATATATCCACAGAATGCTATGCAGCAAATTATCAGAAGCTTTCTGACAAATCAACATACATGCATGTACACTTAAGGACATAGAGCTGAGGCTACTATTTGATTCAGTGGACTGCTGAAGTATTTGTCTGGAGACAAAAATCTGCTCTGTACATGATCTTCATTCTCTTCAGCATCCTGACAACATTAGCAAAGGAGACCATACCTTCAAGATTAAGACAGCGTGCAAGGTTGGAATTAACTATCAGAAACTTTCATGCAGTCAACACACAGGACATAAAAACTGCTGTTCCAGATTCAGCTACCAGCTAAAACACTCATCTTAAGACAAAAATCTTCTCTAAACGTGGTCAGCTTGTTCCTCTCTAATGTTGTAATCTTTAAAGGGAGATACTAGCCTCAAATGTTTAATGATGGCATGCCAAGGAGGTAACTATCAAAAGCTTTCCCAAATTAACATAAATGACATAGAGGATGTTGTTCCACTAAGTGGACTGCTGACGTATTTGCTCAAGACACTTCTCCTAAAACCCAACTGTGTGCAAAGAATCTCTTCCACACAGCTGCAAAACTCATGTTCAGTACAATATGGTAGAACACCTAGCCAATGACAGACAGAAGTGTGATGTCCCGTCAATTTCTCCTTCTCCTTAATGGTCACCATTTGCTCCCAGTTTATAATCTATCGATTGGAACACATTAAACGACACAACCTAACCAGTCTGGTATACAACATCTGCATTCCATGATCTCACATAGACTACTTGGGTGTAAGGAGATCAGCAATCAGGCTGGAGATTTTCGGTTGGCTGTCATTCAGATCCCTCAAACAACCAGTTGCTTGCCCAGCATTATTCCATTCACTGATCATGATAATAGCAAATACTACAGGGTGAAGTTGCTATTGCAATGCCCCACCTCTAACCTGGAGGACCAGGTCACTCCTAATTACTGCCATCAACTGGCAGTCAGGATGCTGATCAGTAAAATTATTATTGCCAACTGTCACTCCAAATTTCTGTGATGACAAGTAGTCAATATGCTGAATGAATTTCTTGCTGTTATTACAAGTTACACAGTCAGATGAACTGATGTCCTTATCTGAGCTCAGACGTGCTTCACCTTATTGATCTCATCCTTGCTCTCTCATCAAATGTTCTTCTCTGTCTCCAGATCCTTTCCCTTGTGTTTGCTGATCTCCCAGTAGACATAGTCTGTATAGCCCTGTATATTTTAATGGTTTGTGCCACCTCCCCAGGCTGGTAAAATGTCCACACATGTCCCAAACCAACATGGATGGATTCCTTGGAATTCAGGACATTAACAATATGGGTGCAGATTTCCAGCTGACCTCACCCAATCCCTCATCCTCCCAGTTGGCTCCATAATCAGCAATACTCCCTTTGCTAATGGTAGCAAATGCCCTAACATCCATTTCAGTAGCAACTTGTTTGCCATGCAAGGGTTGGAGTTGCAAGCGCAACACCCCACCCTCAACCTGGTATACCAGGTCCAACCAAGTTCCTATCACCAGCCACCAATCATTGCCACACCCAGTGATTCCAGAGCAGCTGAGGATGAACCAAGGGAATTTACAGCCTGCCAAAATCCAACCCATGCAAACTCACTTTGGAAGAGAAACGGAGGTTAGAAATGTTTAGTTGACATTTTGTTGGCATGTTTTGAATTCTTAACCGATATAACCAATATTAGTGCAGTGTTCTAGATAAGATGGGGCTCTCGGGTCAAAACCCTTCAAGGTCAGCTACATGACCCAACAAATTAATAGAAAATTTATGATGGGTTGGTGGGAGCACTGAAAATTTGACCTGACAAAATTCCTTGTTGGCACCCTGCCTTAAAATCTTATCTGGAACCCTATAGTGATGACTATAGTGTTTTTAGAACCCAGATCCCCTTGTTAGGGCAAGAATGCCTGACTATTGTAACGAGAGAGTAAGAGGTGCGATGGTGGATTAAATAATTACACTGTCTGGTTTAATCCGGTGGAATCCGTCTTTGTGTTGGACTAGCTCGGTCCACAACAACGACCATCTAATTTCTCCTTACAGTATCACTAAACTTGAGCTGGCATACAGTAAGTCTCTTTCTTAAAATTGACTTGATTCTTTTATTTTCAGTTCTCCTGTGTTTCCTGGTAACAGTTTGCCATTGAGCCATACCTGAAATATCTGCAAGTTCCAAGTGCCTCAGCCAATGGACACCCAATGTAAACTACTCCACAGCACCTGTGCCTTCTTCTTACTTGACAGCTTCACCTAAACAAGCAATGGAGGCCGGTCAGTCAGATAGGGGCGGGAATGGGGAGTAAATAAGAGCTCTGGATGAACCTTACAAAGCACACGATACACAGATGATTGGCTATTCGGTTTAATTTAATTGTAGTTAGATTAGTTAGTTGGGTCCCAAGGGTTTGGATGGCTCCTCCCGTTTAGGCCCCCATTTGGGTTCCTTTGCAGGTTATTCGATCATCAACTGGAATTCGAATTGCTTTTCAGATTTTTTTTCATTCGGATTTTTTTGGTCTTTCTACAAGTTCAGCAAATTCAAGATGTCTTCATCTCAAGGCTTATTCACTTGGTATCTTCTTTTGGACGCTCTTCATCTTCGACATCGTTCTCATGCTTAGTTGCGCATAGGTTTTCAAACTACTACACTTCACTTGTCAGGCAGTTTGTCCTGGAATAAGTGAAGCTACACTCCGTAAGGTTCAACCAGATTTAAACTAATAACTTAGGAACCGGAGCTTGAGGCCATTCAACTTTGGAAGGAGACCAGTTTTGGCAACTCCTGACAGGTTTAGTGGTCTTTCTGGTTAAAAGTTTGTTCATGCTAAGGACTCGCCAGGCACGTAAAACTGGGAATAAAGGGACAAACAATGCACACATCCTAGTCCAGAAGAGTAGAACTATTACTTAACATTATATTCAGCTGTTTCAACCACCAAACATTACTCCTGAAGACATCAAGTATTTTAAAATTGTCTGTCAAAGTTATCTAAAACAAGCTACCAGGTCAAATGTTTGTCTGAAGCCATTCCCAATTACCAGAAAAAACAGCTGTCAGATGAAAGATTTATCCACTTCTCTGTAATGAGTCAAAATTATCAGAGAGCAACAGTGACAGTTGAAGCATTTATCCAATTGTCCATTGTGACTCAAAATTACCAGTGTCATAGAAACTGCCAGACAAAGGATTTATCCACTTGCCTAAAATATTGTGACTAAATTATCTGAAAACTGGCAGATAAAATATTTATTCACTTATCTGTTGTCACTCAAAATTACCACAAAGCAGTTGTAAGCTCAAATATTAATCCAATTTTTACCGTTGTCAAAAAAATTATCTGAAAGCACCAGCTGCCTCATACAACATATAATTCCAAACAGCAAGTTGCTAGTAAGAACGTTTTGGCAATATTGGTTGAAACAGCTATAATTATCTAACAGTAATACTCTAGCTGGATCTCAGAGAAGAAGAAGGCACCAATCTGGCTTGAGGTATGTGGATTTTTGTTGTTTTCCAGCGAATCTTCATTCGGCACATCCGGCTTCATCGTCATTCCAAATTTGACAACGCATTCCATTTAGATGCTTGGTATCGACAAAGAATCGATAGCAAGCAGTCAGCAATGCCAGATTGTGTCTGTGGGACCCTGAGTGTTTCAGTTAAGGTGTCAAGCTTTATGGACACAGAAACATTCTTGGTTTCACTGGACACTGAACTCTTAGCATAGGTGCGCACCCTTCGACAGACCTACTGAGGTCCTCTTGATAATTAACTTAAGACTTATTAGCTCTGTAATTCTTAAATAAAAAATAAAAGTCTGAAAACTGCTATGTTGTCAGTGTCTTTATCTTAAAACATTTATTTACAGTAGGATTAAGTAAACAACTCAATACTAACAACTCATTTCATTTCAGGGACTAACCAATTATTTTATTTCAGGGAGCAAAATGCGCGTGCATCACTTGTTGTAATGAAGTTTTGTAACTGAAATAAAAATCTGAAAAACACAGGTGTCACTGTATTAATTAACAAACATACTAACAATTCCATTTCAGGATTGTATAAGCATACATTTTAAGAACAGCCTGCTGAACAAAATTAACTGTAACTGAATTTATTATAATAAAAGAAACAAAAAACAGTTGTCAGTGTCTTGTCTCAACAAAACTAACCTAGACATCTCAATTTCAGCAATAGTAGTACTATCTTGACATATTACGTGTAGCTTCAATCCACAAGACAGTTTTCATTGATTGACTACATACAAGAAGACAACATCATAAGTCAAAGGATGATCATCAAGTAGAAGTCTTTGATAAAACATTTCTTCTCATCAAGGTAAGCTATACAAATTTTCTTATTTCAGATTTCATATTAACTGGAATATCATTTTATTTTACAGCTGACACCTTCTGCTTAGTGCTACACCAAACTACAATCAAATGCAATTATTCAATTGTTTACTCTTAATCCAAATTACTGCACGAACTGTCACTCAAGAAGATTATCCAATTGTTACACTGTCACTCCAAATTATTTTAAATGAATGTCACTCAAGATGAATATATTCAATTGATTACTGTCGCTGCAAATTACTGCATGAACTCACTCAAGATGATTATTCAATTGTTACACTCTCACTCCAAATTATTTTAATGAACTGTCACTCAAGATGAATATATTCAATTGTTTACATGTCACTCCAAATTATTGCAATGAACTGTCACATAAGATGAATCTATTTTGTTTACTGTCACTCCAAATTTTGGCAAAAACTGTCATGCAAGATCATGACTATCCAATTGTTTACTGACATTCAAAAGTATTGCAATCAACTGTCACTCAAGATGAATATGTTCAAATGTTTACTGTCACTCCAAATTTTGGCACAAACTGTCATGCAAGATCATGATTATCCAATTGTTTATTGTCAATACAAACTACTGCAATGAACTTTCACCCAAGATGATTATTCAATTGTTACACTTTCACTCCAAATTATTGCAATTACCTGTCAATCAAGATTATTATTGAATTGTTCACTTTTTGCTGCTAATGCAAATTGACACTGACACTGACAAACCAGAGTACCCACTTGAACAATAACTACTAAGGCTGCAAAGTCTTTCACCAGGTCATCTCAGACCTATGCCTTTTACACCTCCTTTGATGCGTCCATTGCACTGCAATTCGTAGCAGTAAATTTGCTTCCATTTGGAAGACTTCTCACAGCCATTTCCCCTTGCTTCAATATAGTAACAGAAAGCAGCTCTACATTGCAGAATAATTAGCAGATCCTGGTTGTTAATACTGTCAGGCCAGATCATTTGATGCATCAAAAGCATTTAAAATGGAAGACATCTTGTCCCTTGGAAATCTCACTGGTCTTGCAATCTTTAGCACTCTCTTCCATATGGATGGACGCTAGAGATGCTTCTACCAAATACTGATTCTAGTATGTGGATTCAATGATTGGTGAATTTGCAGACTGCAACAACCAACCAAAATGGTTGGTTTTTCCAGATCATTATTATTTAGACCAGGCTCTTCTATGCCTCCTTTGAGGTGTCCATTGCACTATTGGTAATTCTTTGCAGTGAATCTGTTTCCAGTCAAATGAAAAGTTTAATAGCCATTTACATGTACACCAGCTGTGTAGTAACAGAGAGTGATGCAAGATTATGGGATAATTAGCAAATCCTTCAGTTGTTGTTAATCCTGTTTGGCCAGTTAAGATTGATGGAGCTATATAAAAAAGTCAAGTGTTGAGAAATCAAGTCTCTTGGAAATCTTACTGGTCACCTTTCAGCACACATTGCTCTTTCATATTAAAATGTTTGTATGTTGTTTCAACTTGATGGATTTCGAGAATGTATTGAGTGATCAATACACTCTATTTTGATAGGCTGTCTTTAGACAGGCCTTTTTCTAAACTTCTTTTAAGGCATCCATCTCACTGCATTTCTTGGCAGTGAATATATTTCCAGTTGGATGACATGTTTCAGCCATACACCTCCTTTTTTGTGAAGTATATAAACAGAGCAGGGAGCTCTAGTTACAGGAGATTTAAACAAGTCGTTGCTGCTATATTCTGTTAGGCCTGAAGATCCCCTTGACGCAACAAAAGCTCAACCTGATAGACATCTAAGTCTCCTGCTGGAAATTTTACCAGTTACATTCTAGCACTCTTGTCCAGAAGGAAGGACACATTGCTACTAAATATAGTATAGAGTATACTCACTGTGTGCAGATTCAACGCGGGGGATTTCTAGGCTGCTATTAGCATTTGGTTTACCTTGGAGTCTTCACAACACATCTTCAACATTCACAATCCAATGTGTCTTTGTTGCCCAGATAAATAAAGTCAAACACCTTTTTGAAGGGCTGGAAGTTCACAGTGATCCATTGCATGGTTACCTGGTACTTGTCACATTAGACCATGTCAGCATTTATTTCCATGCCAGCTAGGTAGCTTAATGTCAGTGATGCGAGTCTGTCCAACTTCTCTTGGATGCTGCATGGATATATAAGCTCATATTGGTCTGTAAAATCCAAATCCTCAAGCATTGTGGAAAGCATCCACTCTCTGTTCATATTAGCACTGTAGCTGTTTCTTTCCCCCAAACCAGTCCATGGTCAGAATGAATCTAGGAAGAAGGAAAAGGTGCATCGATCCCTGCTTGAAAGCTTAAGCTCACTGCAAAATGTTGTTCACAGACCATTTAATGGAACTGGAAATCTTCACATAGCATCTTCAAATGAAGATCATACCTTAGCTTATCAATATAATATTATCCACAGTATGCTTCAGGGCAAACTCAGAGGCTTCCTTGGAATCAACACACAGGACATAAGGACTGCTATTGCAAGTAACATCTGCTCTATACATGATTTTACCTCGGTCCATAACACCAGCCCGCCTACTTTCCAGCGTTAGTACCTTGATAAGCAATCTACTGAGAGAACATACCTTCTCAAGATTTTCCACAAAGTGCAGGTTTGGAAACTATCAGACGCTTTCTCAAAATCAACATACAGGACCTGAAAGCTGCTTTAACAACAACAACAACTTTATTACAAGTTGTTTACAATAAAACCAATAGTTTGTCCCGCAAATAGCTACAACGCTAATTGAGACGGGACAAAATGACCAAAGCTAAGAGAAATTGTCCAAATGCTGTTCAAGTTAAAAGGACTGCTGAAGTGTTGTTTGAGGACAAAATCTGCTCTATCTATGATATCCCCTCACAAAAATCCGTCTGCTCCTTTCGAATATTCTCTTCAGCATAAACTTTCCAAGGGAGAAAGCAGCCTCTCACGATGATTGAAACAAAGCATCATGCATTGGAAACTATCAAATGCCTTCGTGAATCAACACACAGGACATTGAGATTACTTTTTGATTCAGGAGAATACTGACAGGTTTACCCAAGGATAAAAAACTGTTCTTTGCACGAGTTCACTCTTGTGAAACCAGCCTGTTCCTTTGTAATATTCCCAATAGTATCCTTGTGAATCTTACAAGCACAGTCATAACTTCTCAAGATTGTCCACAGCATGCTACATTTCAAACTATCAGACACCTTCTTCAAATCAACACACAGGATTTGGATGTCCACAGACTACTGATGCATTTCTCTGAGAACAAAAATCTGCTCTGTAACTATATATGATCTTCCCTCCCTGAGACCAGCATGCCTTCTCTTCTTGACTAATATTCTCTTTGGTACCTTCCAAGGGAGGCAATACCTTTTCAAGATGTCCCACCTACAGTGTGCAGGACTGGAAACTGTTATTTTTAGAAGTGTTATTCTCACAATCAACACAGCTAGAGGGCACAGAGGTTTTTCTATTCATGAGATCAGTGGACTGCTAAAGTATTTGTCTGAGGACAAAAACCTGCTCTGTACATAATCTACCCCCCCCCCCCCCTTGAAATAATTATTAGCCTGCTTCTACTTTCTTCTATTTTCTGCAGCATTGTGATGATTTTAACAATATTCCAAGGAATTAAGAAAATAACTTCTCAGGATATATCCACAGAATGCGATGCAGCAAATTATCAGAAGTTTTCTGACAAATCAACATATATGTACACTTAAGGACATAGAGCTGAGGCTACTATTTGATTCAGTGGACTGCTGAAGTATTTGTCTGGAGACAAAAATCTGCTCTGTACATGATCTTCATTCTCTTCAGCATCCTGACAACATTAGCAAAGGAGACCATACCTTCAAGATTAAGACAGCGTGCAGGGTTGGAATTAACTATCAGAAACTTTCACGCAGTCAACACACAGGACATAAAAACTGCTGTTCCAGATTCAGCTACCAGCTAAAACACTCATCTTAAGACAAAAATCTTCTCTAAACGTGGTCAGCTTGTTCCTCTCTAATGTTGTAATCTTTAAAGGGAGATACTAGCCTCAAATGTTTAATGATGGCATGCCAAGGAGGTAACTATCAAAAGCTTTCCCAAATTAACATAAATGACATAGAGGATGTTGTTCCACTAAGTGGACTGCTGACGTATTTGCTCAAGACACTTCTCCTAAAACCCAACTGTGTGCAAAGAATCTCTTCCACACAGCTGCAAAACTCATGTTCAGTACAATATGGTAGAACACCTAGCCAATGACAGACAGAAGTGTGATGTCCCGTCAATTTCTCCTTCTCCTTAATGGTCACCATTTGCTCCCAGTTTATAATCTATCGATTGGAACACATTAAACGACACAACCTAACCAGTCTGGTATACAACATCTGCATTCCATGATCTCACATAGACTACTTGGGTGTAAGGAGATCAGCAATCAGGCTGGAGATTTTCGGTTGGCTGTCATTCAGATCCCTCAAACAACCAGTTGCTTGCCCAGCATTATTCCATTCACTGATCATGATAGTAGCAAATACTACAGGGTGAAGTTGCTATTGCAATGCCCCACCTCTAACCTGGAGGACCAGGTCACTCCTAATTACTGCCATCAACTGGCAGTCAGGATGCTGATCAGTAAAATTATTATTGCCAACTGTCACTCCAAATTTCTGTGATGACAAGTAGTCAATATGCTGAATGAATTTCTTGCTGTTATTACAAGTTACACAGTCAGATGAACTGATGTCCTTATCTGAGCTCAGATGTGCTTCACCTTATTGATCTCATCCTTGCTCTCTCATCAAATGTTCTTCTCTGTCTCCAGATCCTTTCCCTTGTGTTTGCTGATCTCCCAGTAGACATAGTCTGTATAGCCCTGTATATTTTAATGGTTTGTGCCACCTCCCCAGGCTGGTAAAATGTCCACACATGTCCCAAACCAACATGGATGGATTCCTTGGAATTCAGGACATTAACAATATGGGTGCAGATTTCCAGCTGACCTCACCCAATCCCTCATCCTCCCAGTTGGCTCCATAATCAGCAATACTCCCTTTGCTAATGGTAGCAAATGCCCTAACATCCATTTCAGTAGCAACTTGTTTGCTATGCAAGGGTTGGAGTTGCAAGCGCAACACCCCACCCTCAGCCTGGTATACCAGGTCCAACCAAGTTCCTATCACCAGCCACCAATCATTGCCACACCCAGTGATTCCAGAGCAGCTGAGGATGAACCAAGGGAATTTACAGCCTGCCAAAATCCAACCCATGCAAACTCACTTTGGAAGAGAAAACGGAGGTTAGAAATGTTTAGTTCATTTGTTGACATTTTGTTGGCATGTTTTGAGTTCTTAACCGATATAACCAATATTAGTGCAGTGTTCTAGATAAGATGGGGCTCTCGGGTCAAAACCCTTCAAGGTCAGCTACATGACCCAACAAATTAATAGAAAATTTATGATGGGTTGGTGGGAGCACTGGAAATTTGACCTGACAAAATTCCTTGTTGGCACCCTGCCTTAAAATCTTATCTGGAACCCTATAGTGATGACTGTAGTGTTTTTAGAACCCAGATCCCCTTGTTAGGGCAAGAACGCCTGACTATTGTAACGAGAGAGTAAGAGATGTGATGGTGGATAAAATAATTACACTGTCTGGTTTAATCCGGTGGAATCCGTCTTTGTATCGGACTAGCTAGGTCCACAACAACGACCATCTAATTTCTCCTTACAGTATCACTAAACTTGAGCTGGCATACAGTAAGTCTCTTTCTTAAATTGACTTGATTCTTTTATTTTCAGTTCTCCTGTGTTTCCTGGTAACAGTTTGCCATTGAGCCATACCTGAAATATCTGCAAGTTCCAAGTGCCTCAGCCAATGGACACCCAATGTAAACTACTCCACAGCATCTGTGCCTTCTTCTTACTTGTCAGCTTCACCTAAACAAGCAATGGAGGCCGGTCAGTCAAATAGGGGTGGGAATGGGGGGTAAATAAGAGCTCTGGATGAACCTTACAATGCACACGATACACAGATGATTGGCTATTCGGCTTAATTTAATTGTAGTTAGATTAGTTAGTTGGGTCCCAAGGGTTTGGATGGCTCCTCCCCTTTAGGCCCCCATTTGGGTTCCTTTGCAGGTTATTTGGCCATCAACTGGAAATCGAATCGCTTTTCGGCTTTTTTTCATTCGGATTGTTTTAATCTTTCTACAAGTTCAGCAAGTTCAAGATGTCTTCATCTCAAGGCTTTTTCACTTGGAATCTTCTTTTGGACGCTCTTCATCTTCGACATCGTTCTCATGCTTAGTTGCGCATAGGTTTTCAAACTACTACACTTCACTTGTCAGGCAGTTTGTCCTGGAATAAGTGAAGCTACACTCCGTAAGGTTCAACCAGATTTTGAAATAAACTAATAACTTAGGAACCGGAGCTTGAGGTCATTCAACTTTGGAAGGAGACCAGTTTTGGCAACTCCTGACAGGTTAAGTGGTCTTTCTGGTTAAAAGTTAGTTCACACTAAGGACTCGCCAGGCACGTAAAACTGGGAATAAAGGGACAAACAATGCACACATCCTAGTCCAGAAGAGTAGAACTATTACTTAACATTATATTCAGCTGTTTCAACCACCAAACATTACTCCTGAAGACATCAAGTATTTTAAAATTGTCTGTTGTCAAAGTTATCTAAAACAAGCTACCAGGTCAAATGTTTGTCTGAAGCCATTCCCAATTACCAGAAAAAAACAGCTGTCAGATGAAAGATTTATCCACTTCTCTGTAATGAGTCAAAATTATCAGAGAGCAACAGTGACAGTTGAAGCATTTATCCAATTGTCCATTGTGACTCAAAATTACCAGTGTCATAGAAACTGCCAGATAAAGGATTTATCCACTTGTCTATATTAATGTGACTAAATTATCTGAAAACTGGTAGATAAAACATTTTATTCACTTATCTGTTGTCACTCAAAATTACCACAAAGCAGTTGTAAGCTCAAATATTAATCCAATTTTTACTGTTGTCAAAAAAATTATCTGAAAGCACCAGCTGCCTCATACAACATATAATTCCAAACAGCAAGTTGCTAGTAAGAACGTTTTGGCAATATTGGTTGAAACAGCTATAATTATCTAACAGTAATACTCTAGCTGGATCTCAGAGAAGAAGAAGACACCAATCTGGCTTGAGGTATGTGGATTTTTGCTGTTTTCCAGTGAATCTTCATTCGGCACATCCGGCTTCATCGTCATTCCAAATTTGACAACGCATTCCATTTAGATGCTTGGTATCGACAAAGAATCGATAGCAAGCAGTCAGCAATGCCAGATTGTGTCTGGGGGACCCTGAGTGTTTCAGTTAAGGTGTCAAGCTTTATGGACACAGAAACATTCTTGGTTTCACTGGACACTGAACTCTTAGCATAGGTGCGCACCCTTCGACAGACCTACTGAGGTCCTCTTGATAATTAACTTAAGACTTATTAGCTCTGTAATTCTTAAATAAAAAATAAAAGTCTGAAAACTGCTATGTTGTCAGTGTCTTTATCTTAAAACATTTATTTACAGTAGGATTAAGTAAACAACTCAATACTAACAACTCATTTCATTTCAGGGACTAACCAATTATTTTATTTCAGGGAGCAAAATGCGCGTGCATCACTTGTTGTAATGAAGTTTTGTAACTGAAATAAAAATCTGAAAAACACAGGTGTCACTGTATTAATTAACAAACATACTAACAATTCCATTTCAGGATTATATCAGCATACATTTTAAGAGCAGCCTGCTCAACAAAACTGTAACTGAATTTATTATAATAAAAGAAACAAAAAACAGTTGTCAGTGTCTTGTCTCAACAAAACTAACCTAGACATCTCAATTTCAGCAATAGTAGTACTATCTTGACATATTACGTGTAGCTTCAATCCACAAGACAGTTTTCATTGATTGACTACATACAAGAAGACAACATCTTTAGTCTAAGGATGATCATCAAGTAGAAGTCTTTGATAAAACATTTCTTCTCATCAAGGTAAGCTATACAAATTTTCTTATTTCAGATTTCATATTAACTGGTTTATCATTTTATCTTACAGCTGACACCTCCTGCTTAGTGTTACACCAAACTACAATCAACTGCAATTATTCAATTGTTTACTCTTTAAATCCAAATTACTGCACGAACTGTCACTCAAGAAGATTATCCAGTTGTTACACTGTCACTCCAAATTATTTTAATGAATGTCACTCAAGATGAATATATTCAATTGTTTACTGTCACTCCAAATTATTGCGTGAACTGTCTCTCAAGATGATTCAGTCAAGATGAATATATTCATTCCAATTGTTTACCTATCACTCCAAATTATTGCAATGAACTGTTACTCCAAATTTTGGCACAAGCTGTCATGCAAAGCATGATTATCCAATTGTTTATTGTCAATACAAACTACTGCAATGAACTTTCATTGAAGATGATTATTCAATTGTTACACTTTCACTCCAAATTATTGCAATGACCTGTCACTCAAGATGAATATTGAATTGTTTACTGTCACTCTAAATTTTGGCACACACTGTCAATCAAGAAATTTTTTATAGAATTGTTCACTTTTTGCTGCTAATGCAAATTGACACTGACACACTGATCGAACCAGAGTGCCCCCTTAAACAGTAACTACTAAGGCTGCAAAGTCTTTCACCAGGTCATCTCAGACCTATGCCTCTTACGCCTCCTTTGAGGCATCCATTGCACTGCAATTCGTAGCAGTGAATTTGCTTCCATTTGGAAGACTTCTCACAGCCATTTCCCTTTGCTTCAATATAGTAACAGAAAGCAGCTCTACATTGCAGAATAATTACCAGATCCTGGTTGTTAATACTGTCAGGCCAGATCCTTTGATGCATCAAAAGCATTTAAAATGGAAGACATCTTATCCCTTGAAAATCTCACTGGTCTTGCAATCTTCAGCACTCTCTTCCATATGGATGGATGCTAGAGATGCTGCTGTCAAATATTCTGATTCCAGTATGTGGATTCAATGATTGGTGGATTTTCAGACTGGAACGACAAACCAAAATGTTCGTTTCTCCAGGCCATTATTATTTAGATATGGCTCTTTTATGCCTCCTTTGAGGCGTCCATTGCACTGTAATTCTTTGCAGTGAATCTGTTTCCAGTCAAATGACAAGTTTAAGAGCCATTTACACCTCCTCTGTTGTGTAGTAACAGAGAGTGATGCAAGATTATGGTATAATTAGCAAATCCTTCAGTTGTTGCTAATCCTGTTTCAGCGAAAAAAGTCAAGTGTTAAAGACATCAAATCTCTTGGAAATCTTACTGGTCACCTTTCAGCACTGTCTTTCATATTAAAATATTGATTCAACTTGATGGATTTCGAGAATGTATTGAGTGATCAATACACTCAATTTTGATAGGCTGTCTTTAGACATGCCTTTTCTAAACTTCTTTTAAGGCATCCATCTCACTGCATTTCTTGGCAGTGAATCTGTTTCCAGTTGGAGGACATGTTGCAGCCATACACCTCCTTGCTACTAAATATAGTATAGAGTATAGGGCGCAGATTTAACATGGGGGATTTCTAGGCTGCTGTTGGCGTTTGGTGTAAATTGGAGTCTTTCCAACACACTTTCAACATTCACCATCCAATGTACCTTTGTTGCCCAGATAAATAAAGTCATTGACCTTTTTGAAGGGCTGGAAGTTCACAGTGACCCATTGGTTACTTGTCACATTCAACCATGTCAGCATTTATTTCCATGCCAGGTAGCTTAATGCAAATGATGTAAGTCTGTCCAACTTCTCTTGGATGTCAATATAGTGGCTGCATGGATATAAGCTCATATTGGTCTGTAAAATCGAAATCCTCAAGCATTGTGGAAAGCATCCACTCTCTGTTCATGTTATCACTGTAGGTGTTTCTTTCCCATAAACCAGTCCATGGCCAGAATGAATCTAGGAAGAAGGATAAGGTGCATCAATCCCTGCTTGAAATCTTAGACTCGTCGCAAAATGTTGTTCACAGACCATTTAATGGAACTGGAAATCTTCACACAGCATCTTCAAATGAAGATCATACCTTAGCTTATCAATATAATATTATCCACAGTATACTTCAGAGCAAATTCAGAGGCTTCCTTGGAATCAACATATAGGACATAAGCACTGCTATTGCAAGTTATATCTGCCCTATACATGATTTTACCTCTGTAACACCAGCCCGCCTACTTTCCAATATTTTTCAGCATTAGTATGTTCACTTGATAATGTTAGCAATCTACCGAGAGAACATACCTTCTCAAGATTTTCCACAAAGTGCAGGTTTGGTAACTATCAGACGTTTTCTCAAAATCAACATACAGGACCTGGAAGCTGCTGAAGTGTTGTCTGAGGACAAAATCTGCTCTATCTATGATATCCCCTCACAAAAGCAGTCTGCTCCTTTCTAATATTCTCTTCAGCATAGAACATTCCAAGGGAGAAACAGCCTCTCAAGATGATCAAAAAAGCATCATACATTGGAAACTATCAAATGCCTTCTTGAATCAACACACAGGACATATTCCTGCACCAGCCTGTTGAGAACTGACCTCAAGTCCTCCTTCCACTTGTTGCTATTTTCCCTCTCTCCCTTAATTTGACTGTGATTTCATCAACAGGTTTTTCTGGTTTATCTTAGTTTAAAAATCTCGATCCCCTCACCATTTTGGTGGTCTTCCACTAACCTGGCACTTATGTCATTTTTATTACACTATTCATGGCCTCCAAGTCCAAATCATCAACAACAACTTCAACAACCACATCAACTAGAACACTTTTGCTTCTGTTATTCCACTTTGCTTCTGTCCTTCTCAGAATACACTCTGGAGAGATACTCCTTCAGACAAGCTAGGTCACATGGGTGAGTGCTTTCATCTGTTGTTAACATGTAGATGTGGTTAACATAAAGAATTCCAAGTCAGCTATTGGATGTTTTGATGCTAGAAGAGGGTACCACCTACTGTAACTCTGTCTTATACTGGTTAAGGATAAGGAAGCTATTCACATAAGACTTCACCATATTAACATCAACAGGAAAAGTGAAATTGAAATTCCTGAAGATGCATATGGATGTCTTAATAACCTGAAGAAACACAGCAGAAGAAGAGTACAGCAGAGGACCACCAAGGAAATAACTTCTCTCTGGAATAACGAGAACCCAAATACCACAATCAAAGCCAACCAGTGATTTAAACAAGGATGCATAACCAGTTGACCTTATTGCATGATGATGACTAGCAGTAAGCAGTGGAATCATTGTGATCTACTTCTTCAGTGACTACATTGAGAGAAAAATAATACTCAAACACATTACCTCACTTAGTAGTTATTATCACTGCCCACTTTACCATTGATATCTCCTATAACCAGTCAAGACTGCCATACTTTGGTATATTTTCTCCACAACTTCTGTCAGGCTTTCAAAGAAGTCTCAGTGGGTAGATATAGCTTACCACACTGGATAACTTCATTAACTTGGCATTGAGGAAACACATGCACTGGAGTCTTTTATTCTTGAATTTATTGGTGTCCTCTCCAGTGATACTTGACGACAGCTTCCTTTTCCAAATGAGTGCCATGACCTCCTGTGAGTGGATCTTAAAATGACATATATACCCACCAAATGACATCATGTTTCATGTACGAAACAGGAAAAGTCTTCAAGAGGAGAGAGAGTTTTTCAAGAGACTTGAATCCCATCCAGATTGCAAGTATTCCAGACATCCACCTGAGGAAAAATTTGATGCCAATGCAAACATAGATGAATTGGGAGAATTTTCCAGGTACAAACTGAAAGATAATATTGCTTTGGAAAGTGTTTGGATGACTGTTCTGCAATCTTATTTTGTGGTTCTATTTGAGCTGACTGTGACCTTTCCAGTCTGGTATACAACATCTGCATTCCATGATCTCACATAGACTATCTGGCTGTAAGGAGATCAGCAATCAGGCTGGAGATTTTCAGTTGGCTGTCATTCACATCCCTCAAACAACCAGTTGCTTGCCCAGCGTTATTCCATTCACTGATCATGATAGTAGCAAATGCTACACCCCACCCAGATCCTTTCCCTTGTGTTTGGTGATCTCTCAGTAGACATAGTCTGTATAGCCCTGTATATTTTAATGGTTTGTGCCACCTCCCCAGGCTGGTAAAATGTCTACACATGTCCCAAACCAACATGGATGGATTCCTTGGAATTCAGGAGATTAATAACATGGGTGCAGATTTCCAGCTGACCTCACCCAATCCCTCATCCTCCCAGTTGGCTCCATAATCAGCAATACTCCCTTTGCTAATGGTAGCAAATGCCCCAACAACCATTTCAGTAGCAACCTGTTTGCTATGCAAGGGGTGGAGTTGCAAGTGCAACACCCCACCCTCAGCCTGGTATACCAGGTCCAACCAAGTTCCTATCACCAGCTACCAATCAGTGCCACACCCAATGATTCCAGACCAGCTGAGGATGAACCAAGGGAATTTACAGCCTGTCAAAATCCAAGCCATGTGTTACAACTCACTCAGGAAGAGTAACTGATACAGAGGTTAGAAATATTTAGTTGGCATGTTTTAATTCTTAACCCTTATAACCCTAATATTAATAACAACCATCTAATTTCTTCTTACAGTATCACTAAACTTGATCTGACAAACACGTCAAGAGAATTAAGGGAATGATCACTGATGATGACATGCGCAAATCCTTCCAACTCATGTACCTAAGGAAAAGTTATCAGGGCTTAAAGCGAAACAAGTACTTATCCCTTCCAAATAAATGCAACCTACAACGAGGGTGAGGTCTGGAGGGATGTATAGATAGTTTATTTTATCCCATTTGATTCATGGCAAACTACCATTGAGGAATGATAAAATTAAAGGGAATGTACATATTACCGTTCCAGAAGTAAAATAACTGGTAAATTTTATGTAGTATTAGTGACAGTTCCTGAGTGAGTGTGTTGTTCAATAACAATAGCTGCAAAGCAGCTGAATGTTTACTAGGGTGATGCCCAGTTAAATCCAAATTGTTAAATTCTGTCTCTCAATCTGAAGTCTCTTTCTTAAAATTGACTTGATTCTTTTATTTTCAGTTTTCCTGTGTTTCCTGGTAACAGTTTTCCATTGAGCCATACCTGAAATATCTGCAAGTTCCAAGTGCCTCAGCCAATGGACACCCAATGTCCAACTACCACTACAGTACCTGTGCCTTCTTCTTACTTGTCAGCTTCACCTAAACAAGCAATGGAGGCCGGTCAGTCAAATAGGGGTGGGAATGGGGGGTAAATAAGAGCTCTGGATGAACCTTACAATGCACACGATACACAGATGATTGGATATTCGGCTTTATTTAATTGTAGTTAGATTAGTCAGTTGGGTCCCAAGGGTTGGGATGGCTCCTCCCCTTTAGGCCCCATTGGGTTACTTTGCAGGTTATTCGGTCATCAACTGGAATTCGGTTCACTTTTCGGCTTTTTTCATTCGGATTTTTTCGATCTTTCTACAAGTTCAAGATGACTTCAACTCAAGGCTTCATTTGGAATCTTTTCTGGAGGCTCTTCATCATCGACATCGATCTCCTGCTTAGTTGCGCATAGGTTTTCAAACTACAACACTTTACTTACCAGTCTGTTAGTGCTGGATTAAGTGAAGCTACACTCTGTAAGGTTCAACCAGATATTCAATTCTAACTTAACTTAGAAACTGCCAGAACCAGAGGCCATTAGACTTTGGAAGGAGACCAGTTTTGGCAACTCCTTGAAGGTTAAATGTCTTTCTGGTTAGAGGCAGAGAGCAAGTTAACTTATGATAAGGACTCGCCAGGCACGTAAAACAGGGAATAAAGGGACAAACAATGCACACACCCTAGTATAGAGGAATAGAACAATTCGTTGTCATAACAGTGAACTGTTTCAACCACAAATTAAAGACAATAACATTGAAGATGCCACCAAGTATTTTTCAAATGGATGTTGAAACAGCTATTAATAACTATCTAACAGTAGTACTCTAGCTGGATCTCAGAGAAGAAGACACCAATCTGGCCTCAGGTATGTGGACTTTTATTGTTTTCCAGCAAATCTTGGTTCGGCACTTCCAACTTCATCTTCATTCCAAATTTGGCAATGCGTGCAATTCAGATGTTTGGTATCGAAAAAGAATCGATAGCAAGCAGTCAACAGTCCCTGATTGTGTCTGGGATACCCTGAGTGTTTGTTGAGGTGTCAAGTTTTATAGACACGGAAACATTCTTGGTTTTACTGGACACTTAACTTTGAGAATAGGTGCGCACCCTTCGGCAGACCTACTGACGTCCTCTGGATTAATTAAGATTAAAGCTATGTAACTCGGAAATAAAAATAATAAAACTTTCAAAACTACCATGGTGTCAGTGTCTTTATCTTAAAACATTTAGGTAACAGTAGGATTAAGTAAACAATTCAATACTAACACATCATTCTTTTTCAGGGACTGACATATCTTTGTTTCAGGGACTTCAAAATTCAGTTTTTGGCAAAATGTGCATGCATGCTCAAAAATTAAAAGATACTTCTTGTAATGAAGTTACATATTAAGTGAAATAAAATGTCAGAAAACAGGTGTCCCTGTGTTCATTTAAGACTGTACTAACAATTCCATTTCAGGGCATCTTTCTTTTCAGGATTATAGGCACACATCTTAATTAGGAGACACATCCTAAACAAAACTGTAGCTTGAGTTGAATTTATTCTAATAAAAGAAACAAAAAACAGGTGTCGGTGTCTTCCCTAAACAACATTAACCTAGAAATCTTTATTTCAGCAATATTTAGTACTATCTCTTAAATAGCTTCCACAAGACAGTTTTCATCGATTGACTACAAGATGATAATCATCAACTGGATATCTCTGATAAAGTTTTCTAATCTTCAAGGT
The DNA here is from genome assembly GCA_016490735.1 of Pachyseris speciosa. NCBI lineage: Eukaryota > Metazoa > Cnidaria > Anthozoa > Scleractinia > Pachyseridae > Pachyseris > Pachyseris speciosa. The sequence goes on from JAEMWC010000371.1 coordinate 601,026, forward strand.
AAGTGATACAATTTCTTTACATTTTCAAGTTACACATTAACTGGTTTATCATTTTATTTTACAGGTACCCTCCTGCTTAGTGTCACACAATGTTACAAAAAAAAAATCAATGACCAGAGAAATGCGAGTGGTAGGAATGATCAATCTCCCCAAATTACTACATGATGATTAGAAGTGTCTGAGTCAAGATGCTGAAAGAATTATTTACTCCATCACACCCAATTACTATGATCAACTGTCAGGTGTACAATGTTGAGCGGTAATTATATTAGGTAAGTAGCTGACCTTCAGACATTGAATCAAAATGTGTTAGACAAATCATGTGACACCAAATTAATAGGATGATCTGTCACTTGACAGAATGTTGATTTACTTGTTTACTGTTACTATATACAAATTCCTGACATGGACTGTCAGGGGACACTGATTTGATTTCTTACTGTCACTCCAAATTACTGTGTGAACTAGCTGTCTTTAAAGATTTAACCTTGTTCCTGTGAGATTTCTTTTACAAAATTAGGGAAATGTTCCGACTGATGCTGTTGAAAAGGGATCCACCTCCCCAGAGGTCCAAATCAAGCAGTGTTCCATGATCATAAAGTCAAAGTTCCTACGAGTCCAGCTTATATAATCAATCAGTGCCACACCTGGAATGGTCTAATGTTACATACAGAAATTGCAGAGCAGCTGTTAACATCTGGATTGTCAGTCTACAAGAGGACTGGAACAGAGGTTAGACATTTATAAAAAGTACACATTTTATCAATTTGTTGACATTCTGTTAATTGGCATCTTTTAAATCCTTTACCCTTTAAGCCTTAAAGTGAACCAGCTAATTTATCCTCACAGTATCGATATCACTAAAACTTGAGCAAACATACATGTCACAAGAAATTAGGAAATAATCACTATGAAATGCCAATTTTTCCCAACTTGTTTTTCAATATGTAGATCTATATTGATCGCAGGGTCTTCAAAGTAACTAATGATAAAATTGTGCCTTACAGGCAAATGTATAATACATGTACGAGGAGGGGGAAGACAGAGATATTTTTGCTGTTTTTATTTTATCTCATTTTAATTGTTTCATATACTGACAAAAGTCTCAACTCTTATAAGCAATGTCTTGGTGAGGTACCATTTAGGGAGTAAATTAAAGGGAATGTGCATTTTAATATTACAGAAGTAAAATAAGTGTTACAGTAAGTTAAAAAGTATTCATTATTCAATGGTAGTTCTCTCACATTATTATTTTGTGCTGTTCTATTTCAGTTGTTGCAGAGCAGCTGGATGTTTGCCATGGGGACGAATTCAGGAATTTAAAGCGGGCCTATTTACATCTGAACTGGGAATACTGTTAACATCAGAGGAACACAGGTTAGAGATTTTATTGTTCTTAATGTAATCTTAATCCTTAATAGAAAATATTGTTTCTGAGAGGCAAATGGACACAAGGGGAAAGGATTAACAGAGGTGGGGGGAGTAAAGGGAATTTGTATTAATAGTAATATAATTTAAAAACTATAGTAAATTAACTGGCAACTGAAGTTAAAAGTAATTTCAAAGACAGTTCTTACATCTGTGTTGTTCTATTTCAGTAGTTGTCAGTAGTTGCAGATCTAGAGCAGCTGAATATTTACCAACACAATCTGAGGAGCCTGGATAAATCCAAACTCTGTCCAGTCTGACATCTGCCAGATGATCAAAGGTTAGAAATTTCAGTTTGTCGTATATTGGCATTGTTCTATAGCATCTTTTTATAAATTATCCTAAATACTGCATGTTTGCTCTTTCTACCGGCAAATGCAAAATACAAGAGGGCAATGTACGTAGCTATTTTTGGTACTTACTATGTGATTTTGCTTTACTTTATTTTATTTCATTCTTTGTTGCTGCTGTGCCTGACAACCCATATTGCCACTAGATTGAAAAACATGTGTACATTAACATTACGAAATAAAATAACTGTTACTTTAAGGTAACATTTGTAAATTTTACAAAGTAACGTTCTTACATAATGTATTGTTCCATTTCAGCAACAAATGGGAGCTCGTAATGAAATAATGTTTGATAAGTTATATCATTGCTGCCTACCAAGCATAAAAGATCAAAGGATTAAATAATAGCCAGGTGAGGAGATTTCTTGGTACTTAATAATTTATCATCCCATTTTGATATTTATTTAATTCTTAACAAACAGCCCTGCTGTCTTGATCAAGTACATATTGGCAGTAAATTAAAGGGACTATTTCAATAAAATATACAGTTAGGGTGATGTAATAATTCTTGCATTTGGTTGTCCTAATTCAGCCCTGATGAAGTTGCATTTGGCAAGTATCATCTCTGTTGGCCAAGTAATAAGATGCACCACACAGAAACTGCCAATTGAAAGCAGGGGTTTCATTAGAAGCCAGCAACCAGCGAAAATCAACCCCTACTTTGTCTGTATTTTCACTGTTATTATAACAATTTATTTAAATATTAAAACAATTTATCAGGTCACCACCTACTTTAGTTAGCTCAGACAGGTATTTCAAAACTTATTGAAATCACTGTGAAAGATCAAAGGATGACATAACAGCCATGTATTTAGACTTTCCCTGTTGTACATTTAAATATTTAGATCTATATGCAGTGGATCTGATTGATGTATTTGTCAGAGGTTAAATTTGATCTCAAGACAGGTTATTTTTGATTTTTCAAAAAAGGGCAAAATGAAATTGTTTTGTCTTCTCATTAATAATTAGGGTTAGGAGACAAAGGAATTTCATTTTGACCTAGGTTAAATAAAAAATAACCTGAGATCAAATTTAACCTGTAACATTCATTTCAAGAAAGACATTATTTATCACTTATATATAGAGTGACATCTAAAATTGTTTATTTACTTTTCTCAACAATGACTGAGCCTTCTTTTTTTTGCACTTATGTTTCTGTCAGGATCTGAACAACTCAGACTTCCAAAAGTGTAGCAACAAGACCAATGTACAACACAACCCAGAAGGAGGACATAACTCAGCTGGATGAGAAACCAATCTTCTTATTGGCATTATCTTCAAGAACACTTTACATAACAAGTATTCTTAACTTGTAAGAAGTGTGGTAGTTAGTAGTTAGTAATTAGGGTAACCAAAATTAATTGATATCAGCAGTTCTTTGAAATGTTTAGGCCTTGATTTTGGCATTTGTAACAAGAAAATCCGACAAGAAAAATCTGCTCTACTTAATTTGCTTCTTTCCATTCAGGTGTGTAGATGGAACTACTAGTTAACTATTGGAGTGAACCTGACATCATGTTGAAAGTTATCTTGCAGGCAATTAGAATACTATCTAAGGAGGAAGTACAGTGTAATGTTCAGTGTTGCTGTATACTATAGAAATCAGAGACAAATGTGAGCCTGGTGACCTGCTAGCTCCTTCAAAAACAAGAATGGAACAAACTTTAGGTTGCTTTTAATGACATATTTGCCTATTGCTCAAGGACGTGTTGACCCTAAACAACATAAGAACATGAGGTCATGAATAGTTAGTTTGTTTCCCCTTTACCATTCCTCTTAGGACTCCCTTCATGAGGTCATATAAAACTAAACTCCCAGTTTTATTAATCCATGGACCCCTTAGAATGAAATAAAACATCCCTGTGCCAAGCCTCCCTCCATTCCTTGAGCTACCGGTATAAGAGGTTCAAAATATGTCTTTGAGACAAAAAAAGTTTGGAAAAATCTCATTTTTTTAAATGGCAAGTTCTGTTCCATTATGGTAGTTCAGGGGTCTATCAGTCCATCAGGCTTGTGTTTGTGTTTGATTTCCTTAGCATGAGGTGACGACGAGCGTTATTATTGTACTCCCACCTAGGATGGGATACTGATCCACTGTATGGCTGCATTCAGCACCTTGTTAAGTTCCTCCAGTGGTTCACTGGCAACCAATTATGCACCTGGGTTCAGGGACACAAAACAAAAGCATAAAAACAAGTGTAAACTATTGACCAGGATTTGAACCAGATTTAGATCAAAAGTCCAATGAATTGACCACTAAACTACATCACTGCTATATTTTTAAGTTTTGGAGTTGAAAGTGAGAGAAAAACCGACTTATCAATTGGGCTATGAAAACACTACTTGAACTTAGAGTTTCTGTGAAAGACAGTTTATCTTGGATCATCTGGGTTCTTCTTGATAATGCTCTTAATATTTATGCTAAGCTAACCCTAACACTAAGCATTACTAACCTGCCTCATGCAAGAGGGGTACCAGAAGTTCCAAGTGGACTGAAAATTATTATTTTGGTGCAAAAGATTTTGACATTGAACATAAGTGTAGGAATTTAATGTAAGACTTAACCCTTTCACAACCAAGAGGCCTCCCTTTGACCAGTAAAATCATCTGGTGTTAGTGAGAGTAAAATCTATTAAGTCCCCCTTGGTGAAAGGGTTAATGTAGCTTTAGAGTAAAAAATTGTAAATTGTTTTTAATAAATATAACATTGGCAGATCTTTAAACTGTCTTGTGTGTTGATTTGTCTTTGACTTGGTTCAACCTTCACATGGGTACTCTTTCTCTGTCCCACAAGACTTTGGAAAACAGAAAGATCACTTTTATTCTGCTAGCCTTGGAGTTTTTTTAGGTTTCCAAAAGGAATGGAATCAATAAGACAACTTTTGCACAAAACTTGAAGACTGTGCGACTTTAAGAGAATTTTGTGAGACACTTAAGTTTCGACATGAGAATTTACTGCCCCTACTACCGGGTAATGGTGTTAGGTTAAAGAGAGATGTTGGGAGTAAATTTCGATTCTAAATCCATGGGGTATCAGGAAATGGGCTTTGTACGTGTTGCAGTTCAATTTTATCCTTGGTTCAATTTTTCTTTTTCTTTGTTCTTATGTATGGTAATGAGTACAAAACAAAGGAAACTAAAAATTGAACCAAGGATAAAATAGGCTAGTTTCGAATAATTTGTGGAAGAACAAAAGAACCAAGTCAAATTATTCCCCTGAACCTCGAATTGGTTCTTTTGTTCTACTAAAAACAAAATAATTAATAAGGGGAGGCTCTGCCCCAAGTTCCGACCCCTTAACCTTTTATATACCATTTTTGACAGAAAAGGTGCCCCTTTCGTATACCTTCCATTGACAAATGGTCCCCCTCAGGGTATGAGGCTAGCACTAAAAGAATAGGACAAAATAGGATCTAAAGGTCTGAACTGAAGGTCGGAGTACAATCACACTGACAAAATAATGATGTTACCCTCTGGCTCAAAAGACAAAATTTGAGGACACCAGTACCCACTGCTATGCTTAATTTTTGCAAGAGATCCGTGCATAAATTAAAATCGTCCGTATAACCACAGAATAACGTATATGCATTCAAAATGGTGGCATAAGAAATATAAGCCTGTCAATTTTTTTTTGAATAAATCAACACATATTTACTTTCAATGAAGTAGCCTTCTGTGATCAGTATTTGCCCTCATCTGCAGAAAACCAGGCTGTAAGAGGCCATTTTGAAAAGGCGACTGGGGATTGGGGAGAGCTGGCAGAGAACAACCCAAACCTTCCCCGAGCCCCACACCCCAGGTCTCAGTCTCTACTGGTTCCTGATCCTTGACGCTGATCTACTCGAGTACAGCAGCCAATAACTAATACAACGTAGACTTTTGTACTTTGAAGGGTTGATTATTTCGTTGGCTTTCTAGACAGCCTCAAAACCAGCTGTTTGGAAGACTTGGCATTAGGATGAGTAAGTGGGAAAAATCAAGCAAGCACATAAGGCCCGGAGGGGGGGGGGGGGATACTCCCTACAATGGCCTATATGGGAGGCTCCGCCCGAAAGGGGGACCTTTTTCACCCTTCAGGTATATGAAAGGGTAGGGATTTCACGAGTCGAAGTATATGAAAGGGTAGGGAAATCTGTCATTGAGGTATTTAAAAGGGCCTTTCATTAAAATATTTCGAACAGACATACCTATACCTTAAATACTCTTTGTCTTTGGCCATCGTAGCTTAACAAGAAATAACACACAGACTGCGGTGATAAACATGACAATAGAACGCATTGTTGGAAAACAAAAATAAAACTATATCGTTTAACTTGACGTTTCGTATGTTTCGACATACATCTTCAGAAGTGACCGTTAGGAATTGAAGTAACAACTAAATTTGAAATTTAAGATAAGTAACTAATTAACAATAACCTTGACAGAAGCTAAAAATAATTTGCATATAAAAGATGCAACTAATAGAGATACAGCTTTTCGCTGCTTACATTTTCATTTAAGGTAGGTTTCAATTCTCTAATTAGTAGAGTCTCCTTTATCTTGCAATGAGTATCTGACCGACCTTTCGCCAATATCTCAAAGTGGTCCCATTTTAAGTTGTGACCAGTTGACGTGACGTGGTCTGCGATAGCAGATGCATGACAGCTACTCGTGATCGCTTTAAAATGTTCAGTTTTTCTGTCATGCAATCTGCGTTTTGTTTTTCCAATGTAGAAATCCTGGCAGTCCCAACAACTAGCTTTATAACTTTTGACATTTGGGAACGGTTAATTCTATCTTTGTAGGGAAAAAGAGACTTAATGCGATGAGCGCTTTGGAAAATAACCTTAAGATCAATGCGGCCATAAAATTTACTAATGCAGGTCTTCAGTTGTTTGGTAATAATTTTGCTTTGTACTCCTAAATAAGGTAGAACTAAGATTATTTCCTTTTTGGGGACTGTGGTGGTTGGAATCTTCGGTCTGTTTTGTTGCCTGTTCAGAACATCATTAATGTTGTAATTGACAACACCAGCAGGATAACCGTTTTGTAACAACAACTTCCTCAGTTCATTTAAACAAGACCGCAAAAGAGAAGGTGACGAACAGATGCGGAAACAACGAAAAGTGAGCGTGCGGATGAGGTTTACTTTGTATTTCCTAGGTGTGAAGGAGTCCCATTTTGTGTACAGGCCGGTAAAGGTCTTCTTTCGGTAGATGGATGTTGAGAAAGTTTGACTGTGGCGTTTGATGAGAATGTCCAGGAAAGGGATTGTATTGTTCCCTTCAAATTCAATGGTGAATTTGATATTTGAGTGACAGTTATTGAGGTAGTGTAGAAACTGAGTTGCTGTGCTTTTACTGTCGAACAAGGTGAAGGTATCGTCAACGTATCGAAACCAAATAGGAGGACGAACGTTGTTGTTAAGAACCCATTTCTCTTCAAAATGGCACATGAAGATATTGGCCAAAACAGGACCTAAAGGCGAGCCCATAGCCACACCGTCAATTTGGTCGTAGTATTGGCCATCAAATATGAAATGGCTTTTCTTTGTGGCAAACTCAAGCAATGACTGTATTGTTTTAATTTATTGAACTCTACATGAAAATGACAAGAAGGGTAAGGGGTTGGATCTCGGGGTGGAGCCTCCCGTATCACCTGCCGTATTAAGTTTTTTTTAGTACCCCCCCCCCCCGGGGGGGGTTACGGTAGATCGAGTGACCTTGCGTACAGCCCCGGGGCGTACAGTATGGGTGCAAATGATCGCCATTATCTGATATCTGATATTTCAAGGACTTCAAGGGATTTTGCAGGTTGTTCTTCGAGAATTTATATTTTTGTAACGAGTCCTTTTCTTAAGCTCATTAATATGTTACGTGTCTAAATAAAGTTCTCAGTCAGTCAGTCAGTCAGTTAGTCCATTGTTGCAACCAAACGTGTCTTCTTTTCATTGGAGGCCCTACAAAGGGACTTCCAAGGGAAATGAAATAGGGTGTCTGGAAAACTCAGACCTAGAAAACTCAGACCTCAGACCTCAGACCTAGAAAACTCAGACGCCCCCCCCCCCCCCAAACTGGAAAACTCAGACCCCCTCATAACTATACAAATTTTCAAAGTCAAATAAACGTGGGCAAAATGAATAATCGCCGTTCAGTGCGCTGAAATGTTGCACCCTCTATTTATCGCAGATAACAAACACTTCACCTTTGTCGTCTCATGTTATTATAATCGGCTCCGAAGCACAAGACCTAGAAAACTCAGACCCCCCCCCCCCCCCAATCCTGGAAAACTCAGCCCCCTCATGAACGGCGATAATTCATTTTGCCCACGTTTATTTGACTTTGAAAATTTGTATAGTTATGAGGGGGTCTGACTTTTCCAGTTTGTGGGGGGTCTGAGTTTTCTAGGTCTCGTGCGCCGGAGCCGATTATAATAACATGAGACAACAAAGGTGAAGTGTTTGTTATCTGCGATAAATAGAGGGTGTAACATTTCAGCGCACTGAACGGCGATAATTCATTTTGCCCACGTTTATTTGACTGTGAAAATTTGTATAGTTTTGAGGGGGTCTGAGTTTTCCAGATTGGGGGGTCTGAGTTTTCTAGGTCTGAGGTTTCTAGGTCTGAGTTTTCCAGACACCCAAATGAAATATAACTGGCAGAAAGCTAAGCAGTGCACTGACTGCATGCAGTTCAAAAGGTCTCAAAAGGTGTAAACTCGTACAGAAAATGGATATTTAAAACGTTTCTCGTGCATAGAAAAAGGACCAGATAGTCTGGGTCAGTCTGTGTAAGTTTTTTCTGCATTTTCTGAGAAAATAACGTCCATTCTGAGCATTTCCTCTCAACCCACCACTCCCCACCAGGGACGGCCTTGAAGGGTGTTTCCCAACAGGGTTTGCGAGCGTAGTTTAGCCACCATTTTGATTGAGGAGCAAGCTGCTTCTTCGGTTACTGCTTCTTCAAGATCTCCTTCAAGGTTTGTTATTTGTGGTTATTATTTGAAGCTACTTTAACCATTACATGCAGTTTTTCCAGACTAAAATCTTGAACTTTTGTTAGCTTAGCTTATTATTAATACAATCTCAGTCAACTCGAGTTGCAGTAAGCTTAAGCTTATAGTAGATTCAGTGTTTAGATCCGGAACAAACTCTAGGTAAGCTTTCCTTGTAACTCGATCTTCCTGATCTTAAGCACTTCATTCTATCAGAACTCTACTTTACGAAAAGATCGAGTTATACCGACATTGTGGTAAGACGAAATTTGAACGGCAGTTTTGTTGCACTGCAGGTAGCTCAAGTTCGATATATGAGTATCTGTACTGTCGGGAGCTACTGTACTATATTACGGCAAAGAGTAGAAATATAAGGATTTGTATGGGGAAAACGGTTTTTCTGAAAATTAAAAAAATATATTTATGATTTAAAATAAAAAAATAGCTTACCTTGCTTCAGTCTTGTGTATACCAAGAAAATTCTTGGTTTTCACATACATACATAAAAAACTAAAATTCAAAATTAAACAGACTTTTGCATTTTTAGCATCATCATGTAAAAGACGTTTTAGAAATGTATCTGCTTGCACGTTTTCAGCTCGGTAGCTTGCTTTGTTTTGAAAATAGAGCAATTTGAATTTTAGATTTTATTACAGTGTGTGACATAAACATGTCTGCTCACAAGCATGTCACGTACATGAAAATATCGATTCCCCGTGTGTTTTTTTAAGGTCTGAAAAGCCAACATGACAAGAGAAGCGTCTATGTGAATGTTTGCAAGCTCAAAATTGAGAAGAAAGCCTTTGAGATAGCAAAAGTAAATTCCAGATGTTTTCACTCGTTTCCGGCTGCCATATTTGTGCCCCTCAGAGGGACACTAACATGGCGTTTCCATACTAAACTCTATAATTTTGAGTGGTAGATTTTGCCGAACAACTCGAGTACGGGATACCGCACAGCCCTGAGACTTTAGCATGTTGTTTATTTATTACTATTTTACAATATCTCAATTTCTTGACTTTATCTATGAAATGATTTTTTTACTTGCGTGACTGAAAACCAAGAATACAAGTGACGAGTGGGATATTCCACGGCGTACCATGAGAAAGGGTTGCATAACTATTTTATACCATGCCATAGAAAATACAGTGGCCAGCAAGACCAGCATAATCAATGCGAGATACGCACAGACTTGAATGGTTTTGAAATGGCTTCCTAATGTCCACCCTCTTGACAGTGGCTTTAAACCTTTTTCAAAACTTTTATTAATTATAATTCATGACCAAATTGCAAATAATAAAGTATTAATGTAAAATATAGTTACTATAGTCAAACGGTTGCGGAATTCATACTAATTTTCAAGTGCTAAAAGCAATCTCAACGCACGATGGAATGGTTGGGTGTGATACAGTTGAATTGCAGTGATTGATGGGAAGGTTCGGTGGAATACTGACGAATATACAATGGCTCTCCTGCATTCTGATTGGCTGTATTTTCTATGGCATGGTATAAAGTATGGTACAGATACTCATATGTTGAGCTCGGGCTACCTGCAGTTGCATCTGTTACAAAGCTCAGGTCTGTTGTCAAGCGGAGGAGGGGTGTGGGGCAGTTATTTGGGTAATCTTTTGCTGAGCTTAAAGGGGCAGTGTCATGGATAGCTAGCAAATATCTGGAAAGAAAAGGAGATGTGTACCGGAATGCAAACAAAAAAATAATGGCCAAATTTTCTTAAAAACGGCTATTTTAGCTCATGGAAACCATATCTTAATGTTTTTTGTAATGTTTGGCCAATATGAAAATGGTGCCAACTTGAAAAAGAGCGGCCAACATTATTAAGTTCTTCCCTTGCATTATACGTGAAATTGGTAATAACTTACTGTGGTTCATTTATCTTGTAAAATTTACTTGATTTTATCTCACTCAGAGGCATTTTTCATGAATGGAAAAGTCACTGAAAATTGACTTAGTAAATTTCTGGTCAAAATATCCATGATAATTCCTATGATACTGCCCCTTTAAGAGCCCCAACCTGAAGCTCTTTGAAATGAAACTGAAGCAACTGTATTGAAAATGTGTGAATCCATGCTAGTAACAGTTGAAAATGTGGCCTTGTTATGCAATATAGCAATTTTTTTTGTGTATGTTGTGGTTCAATTTTATCCTTGGTTAAATTTTTATTTTCCTTTGTTTTGTGCTCATTATCGTACATTACCTACACAAGAACAAAAGAAAATAAAAATTGAACCAAGGATAAAATTGAAGTACAATGTGTATATAATTGACTTCATTAGTGACAAAAGACAGTATAAACAACAAAACAAGTTTCAGATAAATGCACACCACAAATAAAAAATGCTCAGGAAATTTAGTTCTCACCCAAATTTTGAGCATGACAGGTTAAATGGTTTTTGAGAAATGGATGTTTAAAATGTCAAGATTTTACAAAATATGTATGGCTGGGTGGCCACCATTGCCACCAATAGTGACTACTGCCTACATAAACTGTTACCAATGTAGAGGAACCAGAAGTTATGCCACCACAGACACAACTACATCCTACCATGAGTAAGAAAAGAACAGAACACTCACATTTAAATAGATGCCTTTCTCAATTTCTGTAACTTTGACATAGCTATAGCCTATTTTATTATTTTTTAACTATTGTTAACTTACACATCTGATATATAAGCAACATAGTTTTTGGTTATAAGGCATACTGTTTTTTTTTTATGAAGATAATCATTATTTTGACCAAAAATTAGTCTTAAACATGGGGTGTGCCTCATAGGCAAATATCTTCCTGAAACAATTTTTTTGATTTGAATTTTCTGCTATGATTAAGTACTGACTTTCATAGATAAGGTTTTCAAATCCACTCTTTAGTTTCCAAGATGAGGGTAAAGACAATTTGATTCAAAACTGGTAATGCAAGATAACAAAACACCAAGTAGTTTCAAAACAAAGTCATATTTGCCTATTTAAAAGCACATTCTCCATGTAATACTTATCGTCATGCGCTAGATCGTAATCAAGTTACTATAGAGATTATCACGTAAATCTCACGCAGGCTCAATTTTGCACAGCATATCAGTAAAAAATAGATGCGCATGAGTTGACAAACTTGTTTAAACCGGTTTTTAACCTGTTTGTCATGTGATCTACCTCCAAGAATTTGGAGGTATCTAAAGCGCATGCTCAACAGAAAATAAAAGTGGCTCTTGGCAGAGGTTTCTCTCAGGGACGTAAACAAGCCCACTACGTGAAATACAAGAGACGTGAACGACATGCTAAAAGACTTGCCAGAAAGAAACCTCTGCTAGCAGGGTAATTACAACTTCGTTGTCGCTCCAAATGTATTTCCTTCTGATATTCCTTCTCAGTTTATAGTGTGTCTTATAACCAAGTGTTTTCCGTTAGAAAAATTGACACAGTTGAGTTGCTGAATTGAGGGTGTATCTTATAGTCAAGTAACCAATAAACAATGGTACATATCTATTTTCATTCATTCATTCATTCATTCATTCGTTCATTCATTCATTCATTCATTCATTCATTCATTCACCCATACAATTCCTTGTAAATTTTACACATTGTAAAAGCTAATTTCTCTCACAACATTCTATATATCGGAGTAATATTCATGCTTGTTATCTAAAGTGATATCCACATTTAGCTTAATTTGTCCATTAAATAATTTAAGGGACACAGTAAACTAAAGTAGCATGTGACAAATTTTGTTCGTAGCTTATGGTTTGATACACCAGTATGCTAATGAGGTGAAACCAGAGGTTCTCCTATCATTAGCAAGCTCTGAGGCTTGCCAGCCCCAGGGGTCATAAGTGAACATCCTGTAGATTATGGTATATGTTGTAGTATAGTGCACCAGTCAATGGAAATCCTGTAAAAAAGAAACTTTAAAAATACTTGGTTACAATTTAAAGCTTCTAGCTTGTGGGGCTGTGTTGGGGAAATGTTGGTTTTTGAGGAGAGGGGGAAACTGGAGTACCTGGAGAAAAACCTCTTGGAGCAGAGTAGAGAACAACCAAACTCAGCCCACTTATGAAGCCGAGGTTGTATGCACAACAATACTTAAAACAAGACTCCCTTATTTGGCCTAAATGGGTATGTGCCACCAAACGGAACGTTGGCGGTGCAGAGTCAACCATTTTTTTAATTGAATTCTATGATGTCAGTTATAGAAAAAATACTTTCTATATGTGAAATAAAAAACAAATCAGGGTCACAAATCAATTGTCTCTATTGCCTTGATGAAAAAGCTGTGGTGGTTTATAAGTCACTCAATGGCTTCACTCCTGAATATCTTAGTTCTAAATTTGTTGAATAGCAGCATCTGCAACTACTCTTTAAGAGAAACTAACGGCAAAGTTGCTATTCCCATCCACACACATATTACACAAAAAATAGCTTCAGTTATTGAGGAGCAGTTCTCTGGAATAGTTTACTAGTTGAGTGGAGGCAGGCTGATTCTCAGTGCATTCTGTGCTGGCTGCAGGCATTTCTTTTGTGATACTTATGCAGCACTCACGTAAAGTAGGCTTTTATCTTATTAGTAATGTTCTTAGACTTGTTGCTTTGATAGTATTTTAATATTTCAGGTAATGTTCGTCAAATATAAGTATTTTTAATATGCAGGTTAGATTTTTAAACCATTTTGTATAATTATCCTGATCAGTTTACTGTGTTAAAATAAAGTTCAATTAATCAATCAATTGAAATGAATGGATTTTGTTTTAAACAGGATCAGATTGAGTTTGAAGGCCTTTTACCCCCTGGGACAAGATTTAAAAAAAATTAACTTTATTCCTCTCATGACCACCATTCCTCAACCTTATTCAACCAGCTAGCTGTGGCTCATTAGTGAAGAGCTTAGGATCTGAATTCATGTTAAGCGTAAACTAATGTTCATCCCTTTGGTACAGGTCAGGTGCTGGCAAGGCTTCTTAAACTCTTGTTCAGTTCACATTGTGTTGCTCTGAGTTGTGGCAGTGTGTTATGACAGGTGAGAGTCCTAAGATACTGTATGACATACCTCTTACTAACTGCGTTTGAGGTCCATACTGTAAGTTACGGACCAAGTTTTATCCCGTTGATTTATGGCCCAAGCACAAAGCATGCGGCCATAAATCAACGGGAAAACATGAGGATCCATAACTTACAGTAAGGACTGAAAAAACGAGATTAGCAAGATATTTATTATGTCTCTGAGGTTAATCCGGTGCACTCAAAGGAAAACTAGTTCAAGTGAGGCAACCCTTCTTCTAAAAGCTCAAGGAGTCAGTTTAAAAGTTTGGTACACTTTCTTCAGATTTCTGTTGTTTTTCTCAAAATGTTGTACCAGACGTTCAATTTAGTGGGCTGGACAGTGGGCAGTGCTGTAGAATACGGCCCGCAAAAGTCATCAATTACAGCGCACATACTACATGAGAGATATAAAGATAATTATTTCATGGTGAGCTTGATCCTAGTTTAATGGTCTAAGCTCCCATCAGTCTTCTTTAGTCCAGTGGTAGCACATCCAAACTACTGGAAGTAATCAGAAGGTTGTTACTTCAACTTCTGTTGGGAAAACTTGGAACTCTGAGTCATGTACATTGTACATTGTCATGTACAGAAAAAAATACATCTTTCATGGTGAGCATTGTTCTTTAACCCTTTAACCCCTGAGGGGTCTCCCTTTGATGAGTAAAATCGTCTTGCATTAGACAGAGTAAAATCTGTAAGTCACTCTTAGGGAGTAAAGGGTTAAGGGAGATAGTTTTTTAACCCTTTAATCCCTAAGGGGTCTCCCTTTGACAAGTAAAATCGTCTTGCGTTAGACACATGAGAGTAAAATCTATAAGTCACTCTTAGATAATAAAGGGTTAAATTAACTTCTAGATATATTAGAGTTCTGTTTTTGTGAACACTGAGAAAAACTCCATATTTTGAAGAAAAGGTAATTTTGTTACTCACCAACTCTAGTATAAATCTTGTGATAGTCTATCATGAATGCCCTTCTCTTATTGCCTCTGCTACTCACTATCTATTCTGTTGTAGATAGTGAGTAGTGGTTGTCAACAAAATGGTCACTGCCTTTTTCACATTTTCAAAGTGGCTGCAAGGAGGATTTAGATAATTTACTTGTTTAGTTTTGAACAACTAGTAGATTTATACTAAAACAATTAGATTATTCGCTCTCAATTTCTATGCACAGTAGCTGATTTATGCTGTGCCCTCATCAGCTATCACATGATAGAAATCTCAAGTTCATAATCTAATAATTATTGTTAAATAAACCCTGGGACCCTTACTTTAGTTTTAATCATCAATCATTAACAGTGCTAATTTCCCCATCTACTTCCACTTGCTCCCACCAAATCATTATAACTTTTCTGTTAATTTGTCAGGTCATGTAGCTGGCCTTCTCGGGTTTTGACCTGAGACCTCCTTCTTATCTGGAACACTGAACTTGTCAACATAAGCTACGGTTTATTTATTTACTTTTACAGATCACCCACTGAAGGGAAGACAGTCAAGCTTCAGCAGTCAAGATTCATAGGTTTTCTTTAGAATGTAGTGCTGTAGTGCTCAAGCACCATTGCGCTAACTCAGGATAGTTGTTACGTTCAAACTCAACTTTGTGAGGGCTAAATAATGGGATTTTGTCTGAGAGATTTTGACCTAATATATGGAGTACAAATCACACTTAAGATATATTTGATTAGTATGCCCAACTGTGAAAAGCCCAGTTGTATGTAAGCCAAGTTCTGTAATGATTATGTACAATCAGACATGCAAGTTACAGTACAGTGATTATTCACAGTTATCAGATTAGAACTGGCTGGTTGGCTGATAAGTTTTATAAATTTTTGACTGAATGATTGGCCTGCTGATTGATTACTCTAATCCAACCTCCTGACCGACATACTGACTCAAACATGGACTGACTGACTGACTGACTGAGAGCCTGACTGACTGACTGACTGACTGACTGACTGGCAGACTGACTGGCTGGCTGACTGACTGACTGGCAGACTGACTGTCTGACTGACTGACTGCCTGCCACCTGACTGACTGACTGGCTGGCTGATAGGCTGACTGGCAGACTGTCTGACTGCCTGCCTGCCTGCCTGTCTGACTGCCTGACTGCATGACTGCCTGCCTACCTGACTGACTGCCTGCCTGACTGATTGACTGATTAGTAGACCTCCTGACTGTTAAGGGATGCACTGAGTAACTAAAGTATTGATTGACTAGGTAACTAACTGACAAAGGGACAGACTGAGAGACCAGAAGGGGTAAGGCTATGGCTTTGGGTCAAAATTTGAAAAATGTATTTTTTTCTTTGTTTGTGTATGGCTACATTGCATCAAGAAATGATATTTAGTGATGATTTAGAGGGGGTGCAACTCCAACAAGACCATTTTTGAGGTTTTCAATTTTTTGAAATTTTTCCAAAGGGGTAAGCCTATGGTTTTGGGTCAAAAATTGAAAACAATTGTATTTTTTTTCTGTGTTTGTGTATGGCTAAAATGCGTCAAGAAATGATATTTAGTGATAATCTAGAGTGGGTACAATGCCAACAGGACCATTGTTTGTAATTTTTCCAAAGGGGTAAGCCAATGGCTTTGGGTCAAAATTTGGGAAAAATTGAATGTTTTTCTTTGTGTCTGTTTAGAGAAAATACATAAATTGTGTTTAGCTATGATTTAGAGTGGGTACAATGCCAACAAGACCATTTTTGAGGTTTTTGAATTTTTGGTAATTTTTCCAAAGGGGTAAGCCAATTGTATTTTTGTCTGTGTTTGTGTATGGCTAAAATTTGGAAAAAATTGAATGTTTTTCTTTGTTTCTGTATATCTAAAATTGTAAAATTGTATTTAGCGATGATTTAGAGTGGACTGTACAATGCCAACAGGACCATTTTTGAGGTTTTTGAATTTTTGGTTTTGGATCTAAGTTTTTCTTTGTTTATGTACGCCTAAAATGCATCAAGAAATGATATTTAGCGATGATTTAGAGGCAGTGCAACTCCAACAAGACCATTTTTGAGATTAATTTTTTTGCAATTTTTCCAAAGGCTTTGGGTGTAAATTGGGAAAAAAATGAATGTTAGCGATGATTTAGAGTGGACTGTACAATGCCAACAGGACCATTTTTGAGGTTTTTGAATTTTTGGTTTTGGGTCAAAGTTTTTCTTTGTTTAAATGTACGCCTAAAATGCATCAAGAAATGATATTTAGCGATGATTTAGAGTGGGTTCAATGCCAACAAGACCTTTTTTGAGGTGTTTGAATTTTTTGCAATTTTTGCAAACTGAAAATTTTAAAAATTTCTCTGTGTTTGTGTATAGCTAAATTGAATTGAGAAATGATATTTAGCGATGATTTAGAGGCAGTGCAACTCCAACAAGACCATTTTTGATATTTTCAATTTTTTTTGCAATTTTTCCAAAGGCTTTGGGTGTAACTTGGGAAAAAAATGAATGTTTTTCTTTGTTTGTGTATACCTAAAATACATCAAGAAATGATATTTAGCGATGATTTAGAGTGGGCACAGTGCCAACCAGACCATTTTTGAGGTTTTCAATTTTTTTGCAATTTTTTCCAAAGGGGTAAGTCTATGGTTTTCAATCCAAATTTGAAAAAAAATTGAATTTTTCTCTGTTTTCATGTATGGCTTAAGTACATCAAGAAATTATATTTAGTGTTCATTTACAGTGGTTAGAGGGCCAAAAAGACCACCATTTTTGTGCTATCTCAATAACCACCAAAATCTGCTAAATTGAAAAAAGTGTACTTTTTTTTTCTTGTTTGTGTATGGCTACAATGCATCAAGAAATGGTATTTAGTGATGATTTAGAGGGGGTGCAACTCCAGCAAGACCATTTTTGAGATTTTCGATTTTTTGCAATTTTTCCAAAGGGTGGGTCAAATATTGAAAAAAATCGTATTTTTTCTGTGTTTCTGTATGGCTAAAATGCTTCAAGAAAATGATATTTAGCAATGATCTAGAGTGGGTGCAATGCCAACAAGACCATTTTTGAGATTTTCGAATTTTTTGCAGTTTTTCCAAAGGCTTTGGGTCAAAATTTGGAAAAAAAATTGAATGTTTGTTTTGTTTGCGTATACCTAAAATACAGCAAGAAATTGTATTTAGCGATGATTTAGAGTGGGTACAACGCCATCAAGACCATTTTAGATATTTTCGAATTTGTGGTAATTTTTCCAAAGGGATAAGCCTATGGCCTTGGGTCAAAATTATAAAAAAAAATTGAAAGTTTTTCTTTGTTTTTGTATATTTTTAAATACAGCAAGAAATTGTATTTCGCGATGATTCAGAGTGGGTACAATGCCAGCAAGACCATTTTTGAGGGTTTCGAATTTTTGGTAATTTTTCCAAAGGGGTAAGCCTGTCGTTTTGGGTCAAAATTTGAAAAAAATTGTTATGTTTTTCTTTGTTTGTGTATGGCTAAATGCATCAAGAAATGATATAAAGCAACGATTTAGAGTGGGTACAATGCCAACAAGACCACTTTTTAGATTTTTTAATAACTTGCAATTTTTCCAAAATGAAAATTTGAAAAATTTTGATTTTTTTGTTGCTAAAATAAATCGATAAATGATATTTAGTGATGATTTAGAGGAAGTACAACGCCAACAAGACCATTTTTGAGGTTTTTGAATTTTTTGTAATTTTTCCAAAGGGGTAAGCCTATGGTTTGGGCTCAAAAATTGGAAAAAAATTGAATATTTTTCTGTTTGTGTATGGCACCAAGAAACGATATTTTGCGATGATTTAGAGTGGGCACATTGCCAACAAGACCAGTTTTTATAGTTTTCAATAATTTTTGTAATTTTTCCAAAGGGTCCAAAATCGGTCAAGAAAATGATGTTTGGCGATGTTTTAACTGGCAACAAGGTCGAATTTTGTCGATGGTTTAAAGGGGCGATAAGGTCCACTTGACCATTTATGAGGTTTTCGATTTTTCTGGAATGTTTCCAATTTTATTATATACAATTTGTGCGTTCTTGGCAAAAGGGCAGCAAAGTGTTAACAAAGAGGTAAAAGACGCACCTTCACCTTATTTTTCTAAATCGAATAAAGTAGGCGTAATCAAAAATCTGTTGAGTTATGAAAGTTCACTAGGTGAAACGGTAGCAATTTCTGGACGCGTTTCCCACAACACCACTAAACACAAGTTACAACAACTCTGTTGAATGATTTTAGATTTGTTTCATTTAAATATGCAAAACGTTAGCTGAATTTTTTCCCAAAAACACACGTGCAATCAACACCAATATGTTGATCAAGATTTTGTGGACTACAACACGCTGTGAAAGTGATGTTCGGTAGCGCAAATTCAACACTATTATACGTCGAAATTTTCGTAGATGAAACAGTTCTGCTCACAGTATGTAGAACCGGGAATTTTTCAGATGCGCGGAAACGCAATCAAATTAACCGACATCGGAAATTTTTTCATCAAAATATATTAACGCGGGCGTTCACAGAACTATCTAGCATTTAGAACGCTTGTTTCAGTAACTTGTGTTTTGATTTTAACGCTCTATAAGTCGCCTTGAACAACGATTGAAGAATCGATTTTAGTAGAATACAGCTAAATGCAGACTAAACACAGTTTACTGTTAACGTAGATTATTTGTTTATTTTTACACAAGGTTCTGTTAGTCGTGGATGAAGGACAGTGGTGATTTGATACAAATTTCTACAGGTCAGCTTTGTTTTGGCTTTCCAACAAGAATTCATGGAAGAAACTCTGCATGGAAAGGAAAAAGCTAACGTCTCAAATCGAAAACTATACGCGGCCCTTGATTTTCGCCAAAAATATCCAGTCCATATCCCAAAACAGAGCTGATTTGGAATTATTCGTATTTCAAGCGCTTTATCGTACGGTAGATCAATGTAACATCGCAGTTATTCTCATTTGAAGCGTTTCACGTTAGTGTCAATAGCTTAGAAATTAATTTACGTTAACTGGATAGTTGGCAACGTTTGTATACCATGCGTTGCAAATTATTTTTATTTGAATAAACATTGGATTTACTGCGACCTTGATGTGTGATTCTTGGTGTCAGAAATGCATATTTTGGAACCTTGCGATGAATAAAAGGTTCAAAGGAATATATAAATATATTAACCCCACATAAATATTCAAATGCATCCTGGAATAAATTAAACTTAAATACTGACGTCATAGTATTAACATGCATAAATGACGTCATTGCTCATTAGCATTAATTAATATTCATTAGAACTTAACTCATTATGCATTTATGATAATTAGTTGTAAATTCAGTCTCAAAATCGACTCTAGTCCGTTTTTAAACCTAATTATCATATATGCAAATTAGGTTTTAAAGTTGAAAACGACGTATGCAACTTAAACCTAATTATCATATATGCAAACTAGGTTTTAAACTTAAAAAATGACTTTTGCAACTAAAACTAATTATCATATATGCTAATTAGTTTTTTAAACACGAGTCGATTTTGAGCCTGGATTTTAAAATTATCATAAATGCATAATGAGTTATTGCTCATGAATATTAATCAATGCAAATGAGTAATGACGTCATTCATGCATATTAATACTCTGACGTCAGCCTGTAAGTTGAATTTATTCCAGAATGCATTTCAGTCCAGTACAAGAAACAATGTCAACTCAAGAACTTTGATTTTAACAGTTTTTATTGAATTTTCAATGTGTTCTTAAAATGTACATAGGCTAAAAATCACAGATTTCTAACTGCTAAATATCGAGAAGAGTTCAATTAATTTTGATTTTGAAAAAAGTTACGAGTTATAAATGCAAAGTTCGCGGATAGCACAACATTTATAAAAATAAAATTAGATGAAAACGCGAGTTCCCAAATGGCTTCGCCGCATTGATTTTAGCAAAAACGCCAAGTTTCCAAGAGATCACATTTAAACTCGAGGAATTATAGCAAGTTGAATTTTATAATTATTACACAGACATAAATGGCGCGCGGACAAACACTACACTCCATAAATATCTGTAAAAACGGCAATGTTTCATTTGCTATAGTTTATCGAGTTTAAATGCAATCCCTACTGTTTCGTTAAAATCAGTATTGCGAATCTATTTGTGAACCGGTTTTGCGTTAAAACATTTATCGACATTGCGCTCACCGTGACTTAGCTCGCAAATTCTATAAAGCTATAATTTACTGCAATACTACGCTATTTATAACCCTGCTTTGAAACGGAGCCCAGAGCTTTTACAAATCTCACAGTTAATAGCACCCATTTCCGTGGAAAAGTACTAAGAATCTATTGTAGCTAGCAAACAAGAAGCAGATATGAGTACGAATGAATGTACAGTACCAGGCAAAAGGGAAGTTGACTCGGAAATTTGAATGATTTGAAAATGAAAATGTGTCCCCCGAGAGTTTCGCGCTGAGTAATTAACGCAACGCCTCGTGATTTTTACACTTCTACTTTGATCACACCAAAATTAAGACAAAAACAATCTCACTACTCAGCTGAACATGAAAACCTATTCCAGTGTAATTTGATTGAAACTAAATCCGTCGCTTACATGGAAAAAGGGTGTGTTTTCTGCAAACACCAAGAAGATTTTGGTCACGTGCAAGAAACTGAAGCCATTCACCTGATTCACGTGCATCGCGTTTCTTTCCAAGGAAACAACACGCGGGCGGAATAAAAACATTTACCAA